>BCIV01000015.1:486447-632860 GCA_001600055.1 Filobasidium wieringae
GTCCCACTGGTTGCACATGATACATGTGAACTGTTAACAGGGTGGTCATCTATCCCTTGATGGAGTCCGAGATCCCGTACTCAATTACCGAATGCCGAGATGGCACCACATGGTACCAGGTTCTCTGATACATATATATAGGAGGACACTTTGACCTCTACTTCTGTTCTCACTTTACTTTACTTGTAATAATCAATGACTTCAATGACTATTTGACATTAGATTCATTCACCAAATTACAACAGGGTGGACCTGCTACCTATGGCCGAGTTCTCCTACAACAACTCTTATCACTTGGCAATAGATTGTTCCCCTTTCTACGCCCTGGAGGGACGCGACCACCGGATGACGCTCAAGGCCACGCTCCGCTCACACGAGAGCGCGGAGGAATTCAGGACCCGTCTCTCCGACGTCCAAGAGAATTCGACTCAAGCCCTGGGACGGGCTCGGGAGTTGATGAAGAAGTCGGCAAACAAGCGCCGGCGGGCGGTGCCCGACGAAGGGTACAAAGTGGGGGACCTTGTCATGCTCTCTGCAAAGAACCTCAAAACGGTCTGGCCAAGCAAGAAGCTGGAATGGAAGGCGTTCGGATCTTTCAAGATCGTGGAGAAGATCGGGGCTGCTGGGATGGCGTGGAGGTTGGAACTGCCGGTCTCGATGGGCCGGGTCCACAATGTGTTTCACGTGTCGCTGTTGGAACGGTTTTACCCCAATAAGCTGCCGTCAAGGGAACCCGCGCCGGCTCCCCCTCCTGTGATCTTAGAAGATGGAGAGTACGGATGGAACGTTGAGGCCCTGCTCGGCTTGTGACGATGAGGAAGGCAATGCCAGTATCTTGTGAAGTACGAAGGGTGGGACCACACCAAAAACCAGTGGCGCCCGGCGGGAGAGTTCAACGAGGACGACGGTGTGGTCTGGACCTTCCACATCAAGTACCCCGATGCGGTTCAGTTCCCCTCTTCTGCGTACAGCCGCGGTTAAGTGTGTTCGGAGCTCGCACCTAACGGGGGGATCCTGTTATAGCCCGGCCTGGCGGGACGTGACCAGGTCACGTGAGGTGCGATGCCGTAGCTGTTAACGACTCTGCAGTCGGTCATTGTTGTTTTGTAGTAGATTAACTGGGGGCATCCGTTATTGATACACTATGTCCACCCCTACCTTGTCTAGTTCCCCGTCGGCCAGTTCTCAGGATGCCTCCCAGTGGGTCGGTCCTAACAGTCAGTTGTTTGGAACGGTGGTGTTAAGCCTTCTACAATGATGAATGGTGTTACAATTGTTTGTCAAGACATTGCTCAAGTAGAACTTCAATCAACCAACCAAACTACAACCCTGTTTGAACCGGTCCGCTAAACAAGCCGATTGTATCTGCTCGTACCGCAGATCACCAGTGCAACGCAAAACACAATCTCCTGTTCCATCAAACAAGGCAACCTACTTCAGGAAACCAAAGGACATTTTCCCAATTCGGTTGGATCCAACAAGGGTCAACCGTATCTGTCAACAACCTACCAATTACTTCTCTATCCGGCTTGTTTTCTATTCTCGGTCCCAAACTACAAAACAGGATTCAACCGGATCCAGCAAAAACAACTTAGACGACTCATTGTGATATTGTTCTTTCTTTTCCTTTGTTGGAGGTCCTGTCGTATTTCCATTTAGTATATATAGTTAGGGACTGAATCGTCTATACAGAGTCAACCAAATTGTATTGAGGATTCAAGTCCGATATCGCATTCTATTTACACCTACTGAATCACTATTTCAAGACGTATTGTGAAGAGGTTACTCCAATAGGATCTTGCTAAGTTGTTCTCATACAACCATTGTTCTTCACCTTCCAAATCAACCGATTAGATCTTCGACCGATACTAGTTTACTTGATTTGACCGACTTATAGATTTGAACCAAATCATTCATTTGGTCGAATAACTTGCCCACCGCTTAGAATCAACCGAGTTACCACCAACTCGGCTGTTGTTCCATTATCAAGATAACCTACGAGTAGCGTTTGCTATTAGCTCTTTGACAGCGAGAACCTGCCATAACACTAAACGTGCCTGGTCACTCATTCCATTATGCCTATTGGCTGTCTTCCTGCTAAGACGTCAGCCTTTCAGCACATGCGAGGCAGAACCAATGGTCTTTGATCCCTTTTTACAATTATTCTGGGTAAGCTGGTAGTGGTACAGAGTTATGATCCGAGGGATAGATGCTACATACCGAAATTTAGGTTGACTCGCTAACAGACAAATTGAACGCTATCCAAGTCCCGCTGGTCTAGGGGTTATGATCCTCCCTTAGGGATTAGAGTTCTCTAAGTTGGGAGGGGTGCTGTGTTCGAGTCACAGGTGGGACCTTCTTTTTGCCTCTGATGAATTGCCAGATGGTCATGCTATGTTGTACAATAGGGTCGAGTTGATGAAATACAACGTGAGATCAGCATGAATTCTGCCAAGCAATCACTCTCACGGAGGTCTGTAGTTATGTACATGCCAATGGACTTGTCATTGTCGAAGCAGACTGTTATAGGCTTCTTGTCGAGTACATACTAAGGTCATATACACGTCATTGTGACCTCTATTATCGCGCAGTTTTCATGGATTGGAGAACTGCCCATTGGGCACTACAATTTGCAGGTTGAGTCATTGACCTTAGGTAGCACAATTGTAGTAGAGTTCTCCATCCGTTATACATCCTCATAGTGTACCTCATACATTACACATACAAGTCCCTGGTACCAGTCCCCTTGGACAAACGTCGACGATGTGGTCCTAACACAGACTATGTCATATGGACACATTCTGCTATTGGCAAGGAACCTCTCAAGAGCGTATCCTATGTGACATTGGGAGATTCACCGTTACGGATGTCACATAACAAACTAGACGGTGGTCGCATATGCAAATATATTTGCCCATGAGACTGCATTGCCGCGTCTACTGGATTTTCAGTTACAAAGATATGGTCGTTCTGCTGCCATATTGGGCTACTACCATGACTGGTCTTGGGCCTCTCAACCCTTCCTTTCTTGAGTCGGTTGTTTGGGATCTTGGTGGCAGGCATCAACTCCTCGGTTGGGTTGTCATACGCTTCCATTGCAATAGACATCATGAAGACTACTCCAAAAGTGATCAAACTTGACCCTCAATGCAGGTCAATCAATGCACTAACCTGGTCCACCATATTTGGCTCTTCCCCATGCGCAAACAATGGATCATGAAGGCTGCAAGTCGGATTGAACGTCTGACTGATACCCTATCCGGGCACAGGTTCAATCCTGGAAGTATTGAGTTACTGCTGGGCGCGCTGGAGGATGTCACATGGCCATGTGCAGCCGTCATACAGGCAAACTTGCTCAACCGAGTCTTGCAACAAGTTTGTGACATTGAAGAGGCTATAGCAGAGAGTCTTGCAGAGAGAGGGTTTGCAATTGATGTGCATCCAATCAACTGTTCCAACAACATCTTGACTTGGCCGCGTCCAGCCACATACACATGTTTTTGTCTTGTCAAGGATAGGACGCTGTTAGTCATTGAATCTACGGAATTGAGTTGGGAGTTCGACAATAGTATTCAGCTGGCAGATATCCACTCAATCACCGTGTATTCTAAGCCTTCAGGTATGCTCCTATTCATGGAACAGGCTTCCAGTAGGCAAACAAGGATGTCAATCGAGGGTATCAACCCGTACCGTATGTCCGTACCTGTAACATCCTTTTGAGATATGTATGCACATCTCTGGGAGCATATAGTACCAGACTAGGAAACAGGTGTCAGGTATTTGGATGTTGGCATTGACCAGGAGGATATCAACATCTCACCAGGGCAGGCAACGACACTGCTGTTGGGATGGATGGCAACAATACTCTCCATGATCAGGGTGTTGCTATTTTGCTCGACTAGGAGAATGCATCAGACCTGCATCGGTATTGCGAGTAAAATCCCAGTCACCTGCTGCATTATCGGCAACAACTCTATTTCCATAAAATGCGCTAGAAATGTCACGGTACAACAATGTTTTGAGCTTTATGAGTTTATGACGCGTCATTTGCATCAATTACATTAATCCAGTAGATAACGTAGATAGCTGATGCAGCCCTGATCTACCTGCTACCTGTGCGACATACATATCAGTAACGGAGGACGCAACCTGCGGAACATGAACAGGCAACAGGAAGATGACCAACAGACCATAACTGTAAGTTGGTATCGATATTTCAAGGTTATAGATAGTCCTCGGTCTCATACGATGGATATAGCAATGGAGGCAGTTCAATTTCTATGATCTCGACGAGGTGACGGACATTCCAAACAATGGAACAGCGTCGTTCGAATCCGAGGTGAGCGACAGGTCGTACTGAAGCCGTGTAGCGCACTCAGTGCGAGCCTCCCTTCATAGAGCCCTTCGCGGCTGTCAATCACCACAAGTCCTGATCGACGTTCGCCCATTTCAGCTGCGGTCAAATGTATTAGTTGTGATGCCAATGGAGTGATCAAGCTTCTCGACAACGATTTGGTAGTTCACAGGCGCTGGATAGCATGGGATACAAACGGTACTGGAGATCTTCGTTCCGAGGAACCTACCGGATACTCCCTTGGCCTTAGTCTGCCAAATAAATCCAGTCAGAGGAACAAGGAAAGATGCACGATGCTTGTCGAGAGCAAAGGATTCCTGATTGGTATAGGGGTGAGGGCGGATTTCTTGCTACAACGCAGTAGTGGTATTGACCGCTTCAGCGTCCTGCAGGAGGATAATTCTTCGACTCAGTCGCAATTCCCAATCCTAAGGATATGGGACCTCTTGCACTCTGACCCTCGCTCTGGAAACCCGTTACTCGTAAGAAACGTTCGAATCGGGACCGGAGGAAGAGGATACCCTGTATGCTTGCGTATCTACAATTCCGTTTGCATATACGTAGCTTATACTTCACGACAGGTATCATGTGTAGCCGCCACCGCCAATTTGTCTTATTTGGCTGTCGGCCTAGTTTCGGGCCAAGTTCTCCTTTATCGCCATCTTCAACAATCGTTGCTATCATCCCCTGGAGCAGTATCTACATTCCCAAAAGCTAGAGTCGTATGGGAAGGCACAGCAGCTGAGCCGATAACAGGTCTCGGCTTCCGTACTGCCGAGACGCTAGAAGCGACACCTCGACCGACTGTTACAATTGCACATGGGACAGAAGCTTCCACGTCTACTGGCCTGTTCATATCAACGACTCATAAGATTATCAGTCTGGCTTCGGTGACCGGAAAAAGTTCGGAACCTAAAGTACTGGAGGATCTCGGTGTCTCGTTGGGCTGCTCGACTATGGACTATGATGGACTCAGCTACATTGTCGGTCGAGAGGAAGGAATATACACTTACTCACTAGACGGCCGCGGCGGATGTTATGCTTATCAAGGTAGCTCCTCATTCTCTGTCAGAGGGGCCATGTTACTACCGTACTGAACACCATCAACGTAAAAGGACCGAAATTCTTGATAAAAACCCAAAGACAATCGTTGATCGTTCTATCGCCGTCGTTCTTGCCTTCCGCCAATTCGCACTCCGCCACGATCCGCCGCGCTGTTGTTATAGGAGGCCAAAGCCAAGAAGAACACACAAAGCTCAGTGTGTTCGACCTCAAAAACAAGCTGATTGCACATTCAACTGTAATGAAGGAGAATGTCGAACATGTCTTTAGTTCCGACAGCGAGAGTTTCCACGTTTTGACGGCAAGCGGGCGGGTAAGTGCTTTTCCTGATACAGAGCACACCGATTGACTCCCCCCTTTTGTCATATAGCTCTGGAAAGCGACCGAGATATCGATACAATCGAAGTTGGAAGCTGTATATCGCAAGTCCCTGTTCCAACTTGCTTTAAGCATGGCAAGACATGCGGGTCTGGACGACGCGGCGATTTCAGATGTACACATACGTTATGGTGATCACCTCTACATGAAGAGCGATTACGATGGGGCGGTAGCGCAGTACATACACACCTTGGGATGGTTACAGCCAAGCTCCGTTATACGAAAGGTGAGTCACTGATCACGCCATGTAACGATGATCTTATTGAAACCTCTTGAAAAGTTCCTTGAAGCCCATCGCATTCACCATCTCATCCTCTATCTACAAGCCCTGCATGCCAAGGGTCTTGCTACTACCGAACACACGACCCTTTTGTTGAACTGTTACACCAAGACCTCGGACAAGTCGCGTTTGGACGCTTTTCTACGCAGTGAAACCACTCGTTCAACAGATGAGGATCCTCCGTTTGACCTGGAAACCGCGATTCGGGTCTGCAGACAAGCTGGATTTTATGACCATGCGATATATCTAGCTCAGCGATATCAACGTCATTCCGAATATATGAAAATCCAGCTGCAAGACGTTGACAATTTCGACGCTGCTGCTGCTTATCTAGTCGAGCTCACCCCGTCCTTAGTGAGCTAGCCGATACTTTTCTTTGGGATCGACGGTGACCAATTGACTTAATCGGTTTCACAGGCAGCAAATCTCTTGTCAGAACATGGCAAGATCATGTTACAGAAGAACCCGACCAGGACCACTGATTTAATTATCGAGGCTTGTGCTGCAGCGAATGCGGATAAGCTTCCGCAACCGTCCGATATTACCGATCCTCGCCGGTTCTTCCCTGATTATGCAGATCATCCAGATGATTTCATTCGCTTGTTGGAAACCGTCGCTGCCAGACGATGGAATCAAATCTTGTCAAATTCCTCTCAGCGGGAGCACTCCCATATGCACAAAAGTCTCCTAGAAGGTTCCAGAAGCGTAGATGCTTCCCATAGTGAACATTTGGCACAGACTGCGGTTTGGAACACACTGTTGGAGTTATACCTCACACAGTTGAGCCACTCCGTATCCGGTATCTCGCAATCTTTCGAGAGCAAAGCCCTGAACTTGCTGCACCAGGTCGACACCCTTCCGTTAGACCCGACCCACGCTTTGATCCTGTGTTCTACTTACAGCTTCCATACGGGCTTAATTCAACTATGGGAGCGATTCGGAATGTACGAGGACATAATGCGCTTTTGGATGAAGCAAGACACTCGTGCACTGGGCGATCCAAATCCGGACACGACGAAGCAGCCGAGTGATGAGGTGATACATCATCTCAATATATATGGACCTTTCCAGCCCCGACTGTATCCATTGATACTGCGTTACTTGACCTCATCCGCCAAGCTCGTGAAACGGCACGAAAAGGATATCCGGGATATCCTTCTTATTATCGACGAGGAACGTGTAATGCCCCCTTTAGCAGTCATACAGCTACTCAGCCGCAATGATAGCACACCGATCGGATCTATCAAATACTGGCTGAGAGCACGGGTCGCTGAAGAAGGTCAGGAGGTCGACAGCGTAGGTGCATTTTCCTGTGATAAGAAGTCTGCATACCTCCCTGATTGTAGTCGACCATCGTATATAGGACAAACAACTGGTAAAGTCTTATCGAGCGGAGACCGCAGAGAAATTGAAGGAGATTGCAAGCTTGGCCGATCCGACGCAACCTCAAGTTTTTCAAGTCACTCGCTGCGCTTCATGCGGCGGACAATTAGACTTGCCTAGCATTCATTTCATGTGCAAGCACAGCTATCACCAAAGGTATGATGGGCGCTGTGCGACGTTACGGTGTTTGCATTCTCGATGGCTGATTGAATCGACTCTGAAAGATGTTTACCTGACGCCGATCCCGAATGCCCAGCCTGCGCTCGCCAGCACGCGATTCTGCGAGAGTTGCGTAAAGACCAAGAGGCTCTTGCAAACCGCCATGACTTGTTATCTAGCGAAATCAAGGATTCCGGCGACGGGTTCAATGTCATTGCTGGCGCGTTTGGACGAAATTTATTCAACACTAATTGTACAGGATAGTTTTTCACCATGTACGAGATTGAAAACGCATCGTCATTCATGATTCAGCTCGATTAAGCGTGTTACCTATATCCAAATAAGCTTAGCGGGATCCACTCTTCGAGTAACTTGTCACTAACTTAATGCAAGGTAGCGTTCAGATCTATCCGGGTCTATGTCGACAAGGCGTTGTAACCAGCCATTGATAGATGCTTTGATCTCTTTTGTTTCGTCTCCTTCAACCCCAAGAGCTAGAAGCAAAGAGGAATAGTGAACCAAGCTATCGAGTGACCCTAGGATTGTACAGCAGCAACAAGCAGTCAGTCTCGTGCCCCCAATCATTCGCAATAATAGGGTGTACATTTTGACCTAGGTTCAGCCCCGAGAAGGTCTTGAATCTGTTCGATTTCGCGTTTGAGAGTGATGATGTCCGAGCCTGTTTGCGGCTTCAGCACTTGATCTGCATATCCGGAGATAGGAACGAGAACTCGCCATTGCCTACCAGCCAACGGTGATATAACCAAGCAGACTGATCCGCAGGGTCAGTCCAGAGTGCCTGCGTAACCAGATCAAATTCTGCACCGATGGGTTGGTAACACTGTATGGTTGGAATCAACTCATTGCGCGAAAATCATACCTTGCTCTTTCATCTGTTTTATTACAGGTTCCGACTCGGTCTCCCAGACTTGCTTCAAAAGTTTGGTTCTATGGTGCCAAGCAGAGAAATTCGAAAAGTTGGCTTCGATTTTTCTCGTTGTATAGGCGAGTTCATTATGGTTTCGCCTTTCGGATTGGAGTGTTTCAGGTAGCGAGGCGAGGACATAACGGCGGTAATCCCAAGCATGAACTGTTCAAGGCATCGGTCAACGATCAGGTACCTGATTCTTGTTTTGATGACTTGCAATTCCGAGAATCGGCTTCAAGAATCTTCTCCACCAGCCTAAGTTCTCTTGTCCATGCCTTCTCCTTCCATGTAGTTGTCTCTTGGGGACCGTCCGGAATCTGTTGTAAGCACCATTTACGGTGATTCCAAATCCAATAAACTTTGGGATAGGTCTTGAGATGACTAGAAGTCAGGGCGATTTCATGCTCAAGGATTGCTAGCCATTCTTCGCTGGAACTAAGGGGCCATACGATAAGTGGGCCATGGGCGCTTCATATATGCTGATGCTGGTAACGTACCACGTAGGTCGCATTCCCCGAATCAGAATGATCCTGCGGAAGTTCCATACAGAATAGTACTCGGGGTTATAGTCCAGTACGTCAGTCGTATTGTCAAGGGCTTCCGAAGAAAACTCCTCGAGGCTTTTCTAACGAACAGAAATGAGACGAATTGGTTGATCTGTCTCGTTCAAAGCTCACCTTCTGAAGACATCGCTCGACAGCAAGACGATACTTCCGAATCGTTTCTTCCTCAGCAAGCTTCTGCTGATGCCTTGTACGGGAAGATACGTTTGTTCTCTTAACGCCGTGCTGTTTAGAAGAACCAGCTGTTCAACCCAATAGCACGTTGATGACACACTTTCGATAACACTGACCATCGTAGAATATTCCTATTCTGTCCTTATATCAAATGCGACTGACATGTGCAAAGGCGATGTGACACCGATTGCTAGACATGCTAGACAATCACTACAATCATATAAGATCTACAGGATGTTGGAGAGACCGGGGAGATAGGATCATTTCTGAAGCGCGATGGATTCGTCATTTTCTTGTGCAGCTGTGTAGTTGAATAATTGTGCACTTTTTCAAACAACATCCCTCTCAGTCTCAATCGCTCGAGCAATCTCACAGGTACGTTGCTCTCGGCTATGCGTAGCGATATCATGAATAGACTGGTCATCGACCTCGAGGCGCTTTGCAAACAAGTTCAAGAATTCGTTCAAGATACATCGACCGAACAGGCATACCGGCCACCTATACTTGACGACCTTGAGAGGTATGCAGACCAAGAAGTGCATGGTCTTTCCAGATTCTTGACTCTATGTACCAAAGAGCTAGCATTTGTATCCAATGTAAGTGAATTGGACCGGTAGTATGGCAGTAAGCTGAATGTAGTTACGGTCAGGCCACGCATTCTCATCGTCCTCCTGAAGATTTGTCGACCAATGCCCCTTTTTTATTTGCAGTTTGGAAAGAAGTCATGTCAGCTTCTCGCCCAATATTAGCCGTTCAAACCAATCAGCTTGCAGCGCAAAAGAAGAGTTTCAAGGTGGATGTGATATCACAGAACGGTACTCACTGGCACAAAATCAACACGTGAGTTCGC
Organism: Filobasidium wieringae; assembly: GCA_001600055.1. NCBI lineage: Eukaryota > Fungi > Basidiomycota > Tremellomycetes > Filobasidiales > Filobasidiaceae > Filobasidium > Filobasidium wieringae. Next base: position 496,579 of record BCIV01000015.1, read on the forward strand.
TTGGTAGACCTCCGTATGTTTCAATATTCCTCAATCAGCTTATGTAGATCCACAGTGGATCGCCTCTTGCATGAGCTGAGGGAACTGGACGCGTACTCGGAGGAATCTGATGGAGATGAAGCATACCTCGATGTGTCTGAGACTAGCTTGATAAAGCAATGCAAAGAGATGATCCAAGCCGCCGAGATGAACACCCTCCCCGATGGGTCAAAGCCTCACTTGATCTACCGGCTCACGAGATTATCCGGGGACGAGACGCAGGATTATAGGATTCAATCGACATTTCATCAAATCTCGCAAATGGGCGTCGAGATCAGATATGGCGAAACAGTCCCTCCCCCGAAGCTGGAACTGGATGTTCCGAGCAACAAAAGGCTACTACTCCCAAGCATGAATCTCAATCTAGACCTCAGCTTATTGATCGCGATGATATCCGATATTACACACGCTCCACTGCCAAGCTCGGAGGGTGAAGCAGATCGGCGTTTCCGACCGTTGGACGTTCGGAAGCAAGTGCAGATGAGATCCAGTCCCGACACACACAGACCAGTCTCCGCAGAAGAAGCGGGGGCTGAGATCCACTCAAGAGCTCTAGCGGCCCAACTGAAGCAAGAAATGCGCTGTGGACTCGTCGAGAGGCTGGAGGAAGTATTGAGCTCTGTGGCGTCGGCAACATCAACAAATCTACGCTTTTGGGCTACTTTAGAGGCCATACAAAAGTGTCGAGATATTGTCGAAAAAATCGGAGGACCGTCAGAGACAGCGCGATGTAAGGCGATGTTCGCCTCGCCTGGATCGTCGCGTTCGCCTGGGTTCTGGATCGGATCCCGTCATGATGGCGCTCTCCAGATCCTGTCTCAATTCGAAATACACACATTGGATGCATCGTTCGTACCGCATAAGGTGGACTCATCTTCATTCAGTTCCAGGTTGTTGACGACTTGTTCTCGTCTGCTGGATGAGTCATGTGATGTCACAAAAGTCAATGCGAGCGTGGAAGATGGGCAAGCCATGGTCAAAATGAAAGTACCATCGCCTCACACTATTCGTAGCATGTTAGAGGGCACTAGGAGAGGCATGACTACTATCACCGCAAACAGACTCAGTGTTAGACAGATCGTTCGAAACATGGGGGGGTTTCAGGGTCTCTTCGACCGCGACACTGCAGCGAGTTTTCTGATAGTAGAGCCAAAGACCCTTGCTGAACGAAAGCGACTGGATGATTTTGAATGCAAGGAGACCAGACCCGCGACCCTCTGGGTTTTAGATCCGCGCAGCTTAGCTGAGTCAGTCGGCCATTTGTAACAGGACGTGTTGCCGATCCGCGGTGTATGTACCTGTCACGATGTATTAATGCGTACCGCTCAACATAATGAGGGAGCGAGAGAGTCGGGAAATCCACAGCCGTCAACGTTCCTCCTTGGGGTTGCAGATTGATAGTTCGACTGTGCTAGGGGAGCGGATCGCCGCTGGATTTTGGCGACTTGATAACAAGAATAATGGAAGCTGCAGGTGCGTTTGGACGGACTCAGCCGCTTTTTACAAAATGCTATTCTACCTGACATTGACGCATCATACCATCATCCTGCCCTGTCAGATATTGAATTGCCCGACAGGACCGTCGTTCTTACTGAAGAACAACTCGATGACATCCGAACATTGTATGGGAACCATGCTGCAGATGGTTCATACTCGCAAATCGGCGCCGATGCCCATTCTAGTAGCGGCAGCTTTCAATCGACCGAACATCGTCAGCACCATGCATTACTCGACAGCATTGCCAATGCTGTCAGCAGACATCGCCATCAACCTGCACTCTCAATTAGCGGACAATCAGATGTCAACCACCATCGCCGGACCCTTGAGCAAGATGATTACCAGGATCAATATCCAGACGAGAATGATTCGCGCCAAGCTGGTGGGTTCGATGGCATGGACATGTCCTTGCATCAGGCACATGCTTTGACCTCGACGAAAGAGGTTCTCACTCCGGCGTCTGAAACCACTGCAACCAACCTGCCCATAGATGATCCCTTACCTGATCACTCCCCGTTCCTGCAAGAATCGCTGGCGGATATGCAAAACGTTGAACAACTTCGTGCTGAAGTCAAGCGTCTCAAAGAACAGGTTCGACGCTTGGAAACCAGTGATGGCGCTATGGCCGCCGCGGCAGCTCAGACTCTGGGACAACTTGCTGCGATGACGTTTCCTGGTGGAGGCGCTGTAGAGGGATCCGTCACCGACGGGGAGGCTAGCCTGCAGCCGGTTGTCAGCACACCATCTAGGAAGCCCAGGCAGAGTAAGAAAGTCGAAACTATGCAGCGCAGTTATGAGGCGGGTTCCGATGATAATCAGCGAAGCTCCAAGCGACGGAAGAAGGACGGCGATGAAACGACGAAAACGAGAAGAAACGTGGTACCTACGAGCGATGCAACTGGAAAACGAGTGGTACTCAAAGAGCGAACAGATCAGCTAGCTGTACGTGTTCCTCAGACTAAGACCTACAGGCTTCATTGAAGCTCAACTCTTGTTGCTTTCTATTTCTAGAAAGAGATCCGGCGAAAGGTGAGATCTCTCTCCCAACTTCTTGTATTAGTCAACGTTCTGAGGAAGCGGTGTTATGTTCTCCCATCATAGATGCGATTGAGCTGGGGCCAGACTCCTGAAGAATCAGGTGCTCTGCCCGGTCCCGAGGAAGGGGGTCCGGACTGGCTGAAAGGCAATCGTCATCCAGATAATGTAGCGGTTCGTATACAAAACTGACCAACGCCAGTTTAATCAGCTCACTTTATCTTGACAGTTTCAGGAGCACATAGCAGGACTTGTCCTACATGACCTGCACACGAATGTCAATCCAACTTCGATCCCATATACGCAGCAAACGTTTGAGGCCTGTAAAGTGAGCTTAAAAATCATTTGTCGAGTGATGTGCAAACGACTCAAGCACGCTCACGATCAAACCTTAACAGAGTGCAGCTGGAACCGCCTTCCTGAACTTCGCCAAAAGGTTCGGTGCCCAAATCGACGTTACAGCGAAAGAAAAAGGTGCCAGGGATAACAAGCGAGGCCGTCGCTGGGCCCGGAAAGACCTCGTAAGCAACAGCATGGCATTTCCTCCAGGATGACATGTGACCGGCTTCATCTATGTTGCAGAAGCAGAAGAAACGTACCAAAGCGGTCGCAAGGTTGAATGAAGATATATCTCAGAATATCTTGTAAGTTCGCAGCATAACAGCCAAAGCTTATCGGCCTGCTGAGTTCGAGTTCGGAGGGTAGACGCATGGATTATATGTCGTCTGAAAATTCATCTGAAGGGGAAGACTCCGACTTGATGCCAGGGGAATGGCAAAGGTTGGCAAATCTGGCGAGAACAGATAGTGACGGGAGATTCCTTCCTGAAGAAAAGGTACTCGAAGTGAAGACCCCGAGATGGCGAAGCATGGAGGTGAGCGCATACAGAATCTTCCTGATAACAAAGCTGACATAGCTTCCTCGTACAGCTTCAGGCTGTATATGATCGTATAGACGCAGCTGCTCAGCAGATCGTTGCAGAGGCTAAAGGTAGAGGCCATGCTGCTCCTCCATTTTGTCGCTTTAAGTTGGAACCGCTGCGGCAGAAGCGTCCGCCCGGTGACGTCTCAGCTTGGATGTTGGTCGGTGGAGTGCTACCCGACGAGTCATCATTGCCATTGCCCAGAAGAGTGAAGATCGGACGGCCTAAAGGTAGACGAAACAAGGTTAGCGAATTGAAGGCAAATCTGTCAGTTCCCAATCATGCGTCACCCGACATCGGCATGAGAAGGTGCACTAGCAAAAGTTCCATCGGGCAGTACAACGAGGACGTATCAGACCTGCCAACGAATAATGAAGGGCTTTCGATACATGGGCAGAAGCAAGAACTCGACAACGACGGTCAAGATCCCGGAGAATTACAATCGAGTGATATAGAACATATCAACGAATCGCAAAATATCGGGATCGTAGCGCTGCCGACTGCTCATCAATCTGTCATTGATCCGCACATTGAATCTGAAGACAACTCAGTAAACTCGTCATCGATTTCGCCCCTCACTCGGAATGACCCAGATATGGAACTCGTCAATATGGATATGGTAGACTCGACTCCGGTACCCAATGAAGAGATTGTATCTAACGGAGGACGTACTTACGTGTGGTCTGGCACTCAAGAGATGCTTCTAGACGGCGATCATTCACGAGGTACTGATGACCGAGGCCCTGCAATCCAAGAATACCTGATGAGGTTTTCATCTGTTCCTGAGTAGACGTGTAGCGCTGTAGGCATGTATGCATGTACCAGCAGAATTAGCAGTGCGCGATTATACACCCGTAGAAAGCTTCCGTACGGGTCTCCGCTTTGTCCAAACGAACGATCGTCGGCCTGTCTCTACTACTATTACTACTCCTGCAAAGCTTACATGCTCGAGTCGACAAGGGCTTGCCTTGTCAACACTTTTCAGTGATCACATTGCCATCAATTGTTCATGTGACACTGCCTTGACGAATTGCGAGGAACGCAGCATATCGTTCTGACTATGGGTCCCGTCTCAGAGCAGAAACAACGCAGGCAGCAACAGTCGTGTGATGGTTGCCGCACCAGGAAGATCCGTTGTTACATCGACTCGGTGGGAAGCAGTTCGAGCACAAGCTGCAAGCACTGCTCGGATGTTCGGCTTGAATGCACGTATCAATACGTACCGAAGCGTCGAGGACCTCCAGCATTGTAAGTCATTCGACCCCTTGCAACACCACCGCTCGTGCAAGGACGAACTGGCTGCACAAACAGGTACACCAAGCGACTTGAAGATGCAAAGACCATGAAGCGTATCTCTGTAGAAGCGGCGAGCCTCGACTCCACGAGTATGAGCGAAAGACGAAATTTGGCAGATCACTCTAGGGAGACCGTATGCACACTACCACGATAATGACTTGTTGATCGTGGAGACCGATTGCTTATCCGCACATTTTGGTATAGGAACCCTTACCACCAAACAGTCACAAGCTATCGACGGAAAACTATCCAGATAGCCACTCCGGAATTTTCCCTACAACGGAGACGTTCTACCCATCCGCTACAGGAGCCGCACACTCGACCAAGTCAAGCACTTCTGGGGATGGTTACACAAAAGAACCTTCTACTCCTGCTCGTCGCCTTTTGCATCCTCACGGAATACAATCCAGATCTGTACACACGCTACGGTCGGAGACCCTGGGACAAATAGGCAAAAGCGAACTCCAAGCCAAGACTAGCTCTGCCACCAGCAATTACTCTCTAGCTTCTAGCATCGCTACTCTACTGAATCCAAGCCCACCTTCTCAATCATCCATCTCCCCCAATTATTGCCAAACGGATAGTGCTATCGATCGAGTCCTGCCTCGACCTTTACTCTACCTGATCATAGGACTGTTCAAGGATTTCGTTTATCCGCTGACTCCCTGTGTGCATGTCCCCACCTTATATCAAGATCTAGCCAGACGCAGGGAGCTGGAGTATGACCAATCGGAATGGACAGCCTTGGTATTCGCAATAGTGATGAGCACCTTGGTTCAGGTCCCAAGAGCATTCGTACCTTTGAGCCGTAGTGAAGTTTCAGCTTTGGCGGAAAGATGCCTATTTGAGACCCGACAATGGAGTATGTCCGGTTACTCTGACAATTTGACAGTGAATGCTGGTAAGAGCCACATGCTCCTACTCATCGTGTGTTCCTACGGCCCCTAAGCTCACTGCTTCCCTTGTGATAGTGGTCATCTGCTTTTTCAGGGCGTAGGTCCATTCCCGTCGAGATCTCCCTCTCAGATTCAGAATCTTATGCCAGTAATCGACCCAGAGTTTACACGTATGTTCGAGATCGAGGCGCGGCGTCATGTCACACTGCCTTGCTAGAAGCTCAAGCGCTCGCTACCGTTTTGAAATTACACGACGAAGAAGTAAGCTGTTCATTTCGCTGCTTTGGTCGGTGTCGATTTCCAGCGAGAGCTAAGTTCAGCAAATCCTTATTTAGAGTTATATCTACCTCGGTAAGCGACGTAACTCGCTTCCGAAAGCCAACAAGCTAATGCGATTATCATAACAGGCCCAATCGAAAGGGAAGTACGGCGGAGAACGTATTTCCTTCTGTTTTGTGCCGATAAGTCGGAATGCGTCTTGCTTGGACGCCCAATAAAGATGCCAGAGGAAGACTGCTATGCCTTACGATTACCGGAAGAACTGTCAGTCCGGCTGACGACCATCGTGAAGTGACTCTGCTTGACTAGCTGATACATTTCTGATAGTGATGATGAATACATCACCCAGTCACGATATCTGCAGCAACCTCCGGGACAGACTAGCCTAATCACGGGGTTCAACGCTGCTATTCGAATATATTGTCGTCAGTATAGCTTGCTATCAGAAGTATACCAGAAAATTTGATTATTTGGTCTTGCAGTTATCGGTCGTATCATGACAAAATGGCGAAATTTTAAAAGGAACAAGCCGTCGGTAACAAAGTTGCACCTCGATATCTTGGACGTTCAGGATATGCTTGAGGAAGTGATGGGTCTTTTGGGAGAATGCCCACCGGAACTAGCATTAAAGGGTGGGATGGATTCAAGGGTGCAAAGGTAAAGTACATACATTTGACGAAGCTCAAACGATACTAAGCGTCACAATCATTTCACTTCAGCCCAAACGCAGCTTTCGCGAAGAACGCAGAACAAGTGCTACAAGAATTGTTCTTTGATCCATCTGCTAATCGGGAATACGCTCGTGATGCGTATCTGGTTCAAGCGGGAAATATATATGTCAATCAGGCAAGTTGCATAAACACATTTGGAGGGATGCATAACATATTCACCAGTTATAGTCGGTTCTTAGCAACTCGCACGCTTTGTCCTGCTACAATACCAATATGACCTTCTGGTCTACAGTACCGAACTTTCAGTAACATCTGAAAGGTCTGAAGCAAACGACATGATACCGAATCAATCGTTGGATCACCTACCGCCAGACCTGGTCCCCCCCGAACGAAGTATGGATAAGACGGGATATGACTGGTCTATATCAACCGAATTAGCTAGCACTCAGGAAACATTGTTCTATGATCTGCTTACAGTACTGCACAGGTAAGTTTGCTAAGTTTCGATCAAATTTCCCAGCCTCATCTAATTCTGCTTCACACACCTACAGTATACCGATACAATGTATCGCTGTTAACGGACCGTCACTTGTCAATTCCGTTAGATATGTAGCATCTGCCCTGCTCGATCGGGTTGCCCTGACGAACGACTTGGAGAGTAGTATACCGGACACAAGCAAAGAACAGAACGCAAGCGTCTTCCGGGCTCAAGGCTATCTTATCGACTTTCTTAGCATCTTATCCGAGATCGAAAAGCACTACTCTTGGGATGATTTAACATGACATCGCTAGGGGCATACGATGCTTTGAAATGGACGGCGATCTTGCTCGGTATATGAAACATGTGTGTATATGTATCACAACAGTAAATCTTCAATCTATATTAGCTTTGTCGAACCATTTCAGACGTTATCAACGGACCAAAAGCCTCGCGCTCAACTCAAATCCGCGAGCGTCAGATGCCAGATTCACATAATAAACACAGCATTGGCGCGTACTTGTTCATCAGATCAGTATTGTTCATGACCTCTTTTCGATATGATCACAATGCTCGACGTCGAGCACTACTCAGCTACAGATCAGTAGGGTTTAGTAAAGGCATATTCTCTGTCCCCGAGCTACATAAGGACACCACGATCACCACCAGATCACCTGAATCAGCGGTCTCATTCGCTTTCTTATAGACTCGAGCATCGAATCCATGGCATATCCACCCCCACCTCCTCGTCCTCCGGGCGATCATACTGTGAGATAGTAAACGTATAGCGAAGGTATGCCCCACTAGCTGACATTTGTCGACCTTCCAGTATGGACACGACCCGTTCAGTGAAGATCACCAATACAGCCAATATGATCCTGATCCTGCGTACAACGGCGGTATGGACCCATATCAGCAAAATGATGCAGCTCGACGATACGGATCGAGTCCAGCTCCAGACCCTAACGATCTTCGCCCCTCGTATATCGGGCCATCTCCAGCGCCTATGGAACTACATCCGAATAGAACCGGAGCTAGTTATGATCATTTGCAGAGATATGCATCGCCTAATCAGTCTGCACCACCGGTTAACCAATGGAACATGCCGCCCGTAATCAGCAACGCACCGACTATAGGATCACCAGGGGGTATTTACATGCCAGACCCAAGACTATCATCACCCCCTCCACTCCTGCACCATTCGAGTTCTCAACAATCGGGTCTACTCATAGATGGCCAGGCCCAGAATATGTACACGATTCCGTCGCGCCCATACTCCCCATTCCAGCACAACTCCCATGATGGGAGAATTACGCCTGGAGCTGACCTAGCCGACGAACCATTGCTCCACCGCCAAGACACTGGCGACGGGCGATATGGAAATGCTTTCAACGGTAGTTCGGGGTTAGAAAATGGACATCAGGGCACTAATTTTGACGAGCCTGTTACCATGCGTTACGGGCCTGCCCCTGATAGGATGCTGAGGAGACATAAAACAACGAAGCGTGTCCAGTAGGTCGCCAGGAACGCCTTAAAACGAAGTGACAGTCGGGGTTGTAACGCGTTTTCTTGCGAGCAGACTGTTCCGGGGCAACTTGGTACTTGAGTGTCCAGTGCCATCGGCGTTGTTGGATCTATGTCCGATTGCCCACCGGAAAGAGCAAGAGTTCTCTTTGATGAGGTACACAGCGGTAACCTCACAGCCGGATGACTTCATGGTAACCACGCACACCCCGAGCCTTAAAGAACACCCACTAAACCTCTGTACGCCTTTAGTCAGAACAGTACACTTTGCGCCAGAAACAACTGTACGAGCCCACTAGGAAGACAGAAATCTTCATCGTTATAACGATGTACAACGCAAGTTTCGATCTCCGCTTTAAAATAACATTAGGCTAGCGCTAAGGCGCTGTTGAATGCTGAACATAGGAAGATGATATACTCTTCGCTCGAACGATGCGGGGAGTCATGGCAAATATCGCTCATCTCAACGAAAGGGAGAGAAGTCCTATATGGAAAGACGACGGTTGGAAAAAGGTTTGTCATTTGCGCTGCTGTAGGCGCAGATAGGTCTCATGGCTTCTCTATCACCGTTGCAGGTGGTTGTGTGCATCGTAGTGGATGGGAGAAAAGTCTTCAATCCTAGAACAAGAGCGATGCTGGCAGCGTTGGGTGTGTATCAAGAAGGTGTCGCTAAAAATGTAGTCAACGGCAAACCAGTCGTAAGTGTCGACATTGCCTTAACATCGCGTTCAAGATGCTGACAAACGAGCAGACCGCCCATGTGTACGAGTACACGACGCAACGTGAGTCAAAGGTCCTCACCAATAAGCGGTCTGTGATTTAGACCCTCTTCCGTGCAGTCCACATCAATTCTAAGCTACAAGTCGTTCCTGGTAAGAAATGGGCACCTGTACAGATCATTCTATGTGTCAAGGTAAGCAGATCGAGCTTGGACCTTTTCGTCCGCATACCTGATTTATCGGAAAACAGGAAAACAATGGAAAGAAAATCAACAGTCATCGATGGTTCTTCAAGTAAGCAGTTCCAGACAAGGCAAACTAAAATAAAGAAATACGTTGCTGACAGCACCACCGCAGCGCATTCGGTCCCATCTTGCAGCCCAAGTAAGTCTATCAGCAACACGATCGACGAACCATCGCTGAGTACTCGCTCGAAACAGTGTCTGTGTACTTCTAGATGTTGGCACAGATCCCGCACCGACTTCCATCTATCATCTATGGAAGACCTTCGACTTAAAGCCTAATTGCGGAGGTGCATGTGGGGAAATTGTAGCGTTGAAGGGGAAATACTGGAAGAATCTGCTGAATCCTCTTGTGGCAGCTCAGAATTGTCGGTGGCATCATCAGCATTCCATCTCTGCTAATCACTGACAAGTCTGACTACCATAGTCGAGTATAAACTCAGTAATATCCTAGACAAGCCACTGGAGTCGGCTTTCGGGTAAGTCTTAGGTACCCGTGACGTTGTTGTCCCTTTTCTAAACGAGCTACATTGTCCCAGTTACATTACTGTACTGTAAGTATTATCGTGTGCTCTGTCTGGGCTGGATTTGACTTCGTCGACCAATTTACAGGCCAGGTGCTTTTTCAGCCTATCGCTACAAAGCCTTGGAGAACGATGCGTCTGGAAACGGCCCGCTTAAGCAATATTTCTTGGGAGAGACCATGCATGGTGCCGATGCAGGCATCTTGTAAGGTTTAGGTGATGATAGTAGCTCGAACACATACTAAACACCTGCTTTCAATAGTACTGCAAATATGTATCTGGCTGAGGGTATGTTTCGTTCTGCGTTCTCTTCTTCCAGTTCTGCGATTGACTGACCCCGTTACAGATCGGATTCTCTGCTGGGAACTTGTTTCGAAACGAAACAGCAACTGGATTCTGCACTATGTGAAATCTGCCAGTGCCATCACTGATGTTCCGGACGGGGTGATTAAGCAAAGCGACTCTGTGGAATAGGTCGCACCAATTGATGTTAGGATCGCCCTGTCTCCCTTTTCTTAGGTCCCCGAATTAGTTGCACAACGACGGCGCTGGCTGAACGGTTCGTTCTTCGCCGCAATTCACTCCATCGTTCACTTCGGCTATATATACAGATCTTCGTACGTATCTCTCTGGCATGTTTGCTGGGTTCGCAAGCTCATATCGAATCCCCCGCTCAGGCATTCATTCGGTCGAAAACTGTTCTTGCACATCGAACTGCTCTACCGTTAGTATGGATACAAACCGTATCAAACGAGGTGCTGATATGGGAAGACTACCATGTAGAGACTTTCAACATCGTCTTCGCTTGGTTTTCAATCGTAAGAGGCTTAGTCTCACTGGTCACAAACTCGTCAAGCTGAATCCTCCTTTTACACAGGGAAATTACTATATCGCGTTTGTAAGCCGGCTAGTATTAAACTGATTCCTCAGCATGCCTGATCTAATGTCGCACTCGCGAAGTTTGTACTGGCTCAATCCCTAGAGGAATACGGCACATTTTTCAAGTACATCCGTTACCCATTGAACTACATCTATCTGGCACTTCTCATCATGTGCTTCCTGATGTCTATGGGGAATCGTCCTGCTGGGTTAGTGATCATGCGCTCAAGAAAGCTTCATGGATTGCTAAATGATCGATTGCGAAAAAAAGGTCGAAAGTTGCTTATACGACGGCGATGGTCGGTTTCGCAGTGATCACAGGGTATATGATTTTTGCTGCAGGTAAGGCTTCTTCTCAACGCAGGTATGCACGACTTGACCACCATTGCTGCATCCCAGTTTGGCTTGCCGTGAAGGGTATCCAATCGATCTCAGCTGATGGTGCAGTCGAAGCGGACGAAATCCTGAAGAACAGTACTTTCAGGAATATAGTGCTGTCCTTAGCAGTAACTTATGGACTATATATCGTCTCCTCCATCCTAGCCTTTGATCCATGGCACATGGGTAAGAGATAGAGTGGTCAATCGACCCAGGAGGCCACACGCTGATTGTGATTGTCCCAGTCACCTCTTTCATACAGTATCTTTTCGTAAGCCCTCTTAGTTCTCTATGTGAGGTCATGTGTCGACTCTAACACTATTCCAAAGCTCGCCCCATCATACATCAACGTACTCAAGTAAGTTTACACGCGCTCCTGAGAGCTGTTCAAGGCTCACGTCTCGTTGATGTTGCAGTGTATACGCGTTCAGTAACGTTCACGATGTTTCGTGGGGAACCAAGGGTTCTGATACAGTATCCCTGGACCTTGGAACAGCAGCTAGTGGTAAAGGAGCTAAGAAAGATGAAGTCATCTTGGCCGTTCCTACGGAGGAAAAGGACATTAACGCCCTTTACGCTGACGAGCTAAGACTGCTTGCTGAACCTGTACCTGTGATCAAACCTACAAGATCTGCCACGCAGAAGCAGGAAGATTACTACAAGGCAAGTTTCTGCCAAATTTTCTACTAATGAGAGAATTTATAACCAGTAGCTCAAACAGACGTTCCGAACTAACGTTCTGATGGCCTGGGTCTTCTCAAACGGGGCGCTTTGCGCCGGTATCCTGTAAGTCAAGAGAATACCATATCTCTACCAATACGGTCAGATCTCTACTTAGAGACTTTTCTTCGAGGTACAGTACTACTAGTAAGGCGGGGAACCCGACTTCCCAGACTTACATGGGATTCTTACTGTATTCTGTGGCCGGTCTTGCTGGTAAGGTCGCTTCCCCGCTTGTCGCGAGACCTTTCACTTAACGCTACTGGACCCCTTCGATAGCATTCAGATTCTTAGGCGCTACTTACTACCTTATCTTGAGATTGTTTCAAAGGGAATGAGTTGTATCCAGCCATATATGGCTTGAAAGGTGCTGAGCTATACCGAGATAAGAGATATGCTTCCGGCGCGGTCCGGTCGCCGATTTGTGCGGACCCTGATCAGGATGCGATCAGGTATCAATTGCTAAGTCGCAAATTGAGCATTTACAGATGATTGCAGATGTCAGCATATACAGCATATGTGGTGTGAGAATCGTTTCGGACAACACTCTACGTCTTCACGATGGCACAGGTTCCTACTCTGTCTTCCATATCATCGGATATCTCCCAGCTGGACAGCTTCCTCTCTTTGCTACTAGAACCCTCTGCCACTCTACACCAGATACTCGTTCCAACAATTTTCAGTCAGCTACAGAGAGATGATCCGACCACCTACTCATCAATTCTCGACCAATGCTCGACATTTGTCCGCTCATGGGACGCCGCATCGAAGGAAGGTTTAATAGCTGGTCATCCACTGATCGGGGAAGTGAAGGGGTTGAGCGAGCTAAGCAGTAAAGAGCAAGGAAATGATAAGAGAACACCAGAAGCCGTCCTACGCAGGTGAGTAACGAGCCTGGTGGTTCGGGATTGAGAAGCTCATCGAATCTACATTCGACCAGGCTGGCTCACTTAAATCGACTTTATACTGCTATATACCCGCCATTGCCTTACATTACGTTCGTGGCCGGCCGGCCGCGAAGTGCCATAGTTACAGAAATGGAGACGCACCTCGGTTTGACTCCTACACCGGTACCCCTGAGTCTGGGCCACAGGGATCTTCTCGAAAGACCGGATATCGATAGCACCGAGGTACAAGCGAAGATTCACGAACGCTATGGTCCTCAGTGGAACGCAGAACTTGATCGAGCTGTTGAAGCGGTCTGGAAGATCAGTCGTGCGAGATTAGCAGCTTTGAATGTGGATTGAAGTTTGTCCATCCAAGACGTTGAAAATACATATGCGGTGATCACGGTCTCTCATCGTCTTTCCTGATCTTAGAAACACGGGCAGAGCTTTCGACCAACAACCGTATCCTTTCCTTTTGCGTTTGATCTAATATCCTCTATTTTCTGCCCTTCTGTCAGCCTGGTGGTATGCGTCTGCTCAGATTTTGCTTGTTGTAGCAGGTATGGGGCAACCGAAATATGCAGAGGCACAGCCTTCCTACCTGGAATTTCTAAAGACAAATTGAGGGTATAGCTGTGTAGAACCGATGACCGGTTCCTTGGGAATGGCGTGTAGCGGCGTATGTTGAGATAAATTCTCAGCTTCCAAGAATTCCTGTAGTACCCTTGTGCAAACTTGATGTGGCAGCTTCTTACAGCGGGGCGATTCGGTATACTTTACTTTGGGCTAAATGATAACCGGTGGCGTTATAGGAGTGAAGAGGTAACGATTCCAGACGAGATCTATATATATGTATATATAAGTGCAGAACATGCTGAACGAGCACAAACCCTGAAGACAAGGGGTCCCTGAGATAAAACACAGATTTCGCAGCCTTCGAGTCCGCGATGATTTCAACTGTGCCGAGCCATTCCCTGGCATTAGCGCACCCAAATGGCTTCCTACAATCCGTTGCCTCCTAATCTTTGTCCCGAGCTGCCCCAGTTGTGTCCTGTCGTTCTACCGCCACCTGATGTGGAGAACGTCCCGGCAGAAGGCGTGCCCCTGCCTCGCGATCCCTCGAAGCCTCTACCATGTACACGGTCTGTTTGACCATTTACTGCAAACAACTGCAGAAACCTTCTAGGAGCACTAAGGGGATTGCGGCGGCGTATATTGGAAGCAGGATGTGTAGGGAGATAAGTGGACATGAACCACCTTCAGTGCAAGACGGTGATGATCAGCAGTGTAACGATAGAGCCACGAATATAGGCTTACCAAGCATGTCCTGCAAGCATTCCGACAAGGCCAGCAATGCCCTTCGGCGGTCCACCAAGAATCGTATCCAGCACAACCAATGCTAGTGGATAGTCTAAGTATTGAAACCCGATCAGGACGTTTCTTGGCCGTCTTAAATGGCGTGTGAACGTACATGGAACAGGAATATTGATCAAACCGAATAAGCTGATGCTCATCGTAGGATTCGCTCTACACCATAAATAGTTCTGAGCGTGCAGAAGCGGTCGAAACAGGAAGGGAATGCCGAGGGGTATATTGAGGCACTTTCGAAAGCAACCAGACCATATAAGCTTCAGCTTGCGTGTCAGTCCGACAGTAACAATCTTACCATGATGAAGAAGGCCACCATGAGATTAGCCCATGCGTAGTCTCCGGTCCTACTCAAGCTTTTCGTGTTTGTAGATAACAGGGTTAGACGGACCTTTTCCTAGCATGGGCCGAATCTAGAGCTCACAAAGTGTTTTTCTCGAGGCTGCTACCATTCCGGTAAATGAGGAAGAAGTCGTATCTGCCGACGAGACAGCGTTTAGATAGAATAGAAGACAGAGATTGCAGTTTATCATACGCACAACGCAGGGAAACCTCCTCCAACGTAAAAGAAGGAAGTATAAGGCCTCCATATCTCCCATGCATGCCGGATGTGAGGCCAAGAAAAGTAGAGCTTGGGTTTATCGACAGCAAGTCAAGCAGACTATTCAACGTTATTCAAAGGCCGCGAACTCACAGAAGCTGGCGAGATTTGTTGTAGTAATGCAGGGCTGTTGACGCAGAACACAAGATTTGAGATGCTTGTCTGACGTATTTGATCTTGAGGTCCTACAAGGTTGCTTACCCCGTGATCAAGACTATCGACACCAGCATAAACCGGGTTACAGGTGGAATATCGCGCAGTAAGTTCTGCAGATCGGCCATGACTCTGACTAGACCCTTTGGTTGACAGTTGATCGAGTTGGAAAATCTTCGACGCACGGAAAGGTCGCTAGAGCCAAGAATATTTAGTCGTCCTTTGTATGGTCAGTTTGCTCAGCCCTGGTAGTAGGTAGTAGTAGTATCGTAGCTGGCGTAGCTGTATCATCGAAGTGGGTTGCTTCCGATCCGGAAGCGGATTAGTCAGAAGATGTCAACCGCAAGATGCCCTTCGCAGATCGCAAACGACAATAATAGGGGGTTTCAAACATCAAAATGTTCAGCAGCAGCAGTGACA
Organism: Filobasidium wieringae; assembly: GCA_001600055.1. Classification (NCBI taxonomy): domain Eukaryota; kingdom Fungi; phylum Basidiomycota; class Tremellomycetes; order Filobasidiales; family Filobasidiaceae; genus Filobasidium; species Filobasidium wieringae. The sequence continues at coordinate 512,107 of BCIV01000015.1, forward strand.
GTAATAATCAATGATCAAGATGCAACCACAAGAGAACCAAGGGACGGACTCTCAAGGGACCAAGAAACATCCGGTTGGTCCGCAAACCCTGTGTCCAGTTAGGTTTCGGAACCCACGAGCCTTCGAACGACCACTGCTGCACTTAGAGCGTTTCCGACCTGACCGTCAGGCACAAAAGAAAAGTCTGACACTGTCTCAGACCCAGAAGATACCTGCTTGGAGCGACTCTAGGATCGAACTGTCGGCAGCTTATGAATTTAGGCAGAAGTCAAGTGTAGAGATAGATCAATCGGGTTTAGCTAAAGCTATCTGGTTGGAGGACCTCGGACAACCATATGATTACACCTTCTGGGACGATACTGGAACTACTGTCGTAATTCCGCTGTAAGTCAGAATCAGCAGTCAAATCGAAACTGAATCCCATTCTGAGCATCCTTAGGGGTCCCCAGAGCAAATCAAAGACCAAGTCTGTTTGTGTCAAAGCGGCCCATTTGGCGCATCAAGCTAAGTCTCCTATCATACTTATTGTGTCTCAAGATTATCGACCATTTCCGTGGGTTGTGCCACACGCATACAATGTGATGGGATGGTTTTGGGTCACTGATTCTTGGCTTATACCAACCGGGGCTGAGGAGACTCAGTGGGTAATTCGCCTGGACTGGTGTTGTGAAGGCGATGCATGGTGGACCGCAGTGCATCCTGCTAGGACTACAATTGAATCTTGCTCCCTACCTCCTTTCACATGGTCTTTTCAACCAGCTCATACCGCATACCAACCGAGTCCTTCCGCCTGCTTCTCGCGGGACATATCAACTCGGTTTGATACTCTCGTGGTCGAGCCGCTAAGAGATCTGACTCGAATGAGTCCATCTGTTGCCCAACTGAGGCTATGGCCAAGACTTGATACAGCGCTGGAATACTCGAAAAACCCGGACGGGTACGAGTCGAGCCTTTGGAAGGGCTTCATCTGCAGCTCTTGTAGAAAGGCAAGCAGCCGCAAATCTTGGGCAGGTTGGCTCTGCGAATGTGGATACTCCGTCATACCGAATCGTAAAATCTGGCAGCCTAACGATCTGAAATCTTCTATGAGGCTTACTTCGACTGGCCCGCGAATCGATTGTGGTTATCCTTCTTTCCCCGATGATACGTATATGGAGCAGAATGTCTGGAGTGACGGCATCAAGACGGTTTCGCATCGAATGACGAATGGCCCCTCTGTTCACCAGGTCCTCGCACACCGTGAACAAGGACAGAACGTTTTGGCCGATGGTATACTCTTCGCAATACAGTCAACACAGGCCGGAGGCTTATCGCTTCAACGGCCAACTGCCGTAGAACTTTATTACACGTGTTCCGTGCGGGACTGGACTGCAACTACTCCGCAAATATGTTTCGATGCGATTGATTTGATCAATGGCCGGGCAGGCAGAATCCTCGTTGAAGAGCAGGAGTAAGTCATTATTCGTTGAAAAATGTGGCTACTAGTGCTCATAGGCTCTTTAGGTTTGGGACGCTCGACTGGATCTGCATATCGAAACGAGCGCGGACATACAAAGTGAGCTCGCGGAGCCACGTAAACGTTTATCGGGAAGCTTTTGATTGACACCAACTGTGGCAGTGGGTATCGGTGACTCACGACAACCCTTTGGCTGCACTCTCTCTCGGCGCGGATCATCAGGTTCAATTCAGGAGCGCGAAGGGTCGTGTTCGAACCGCCGAAATTACTGTGCAGCATGGGGATGTCGTTATCGTGACCTGTCCGCTCGGAGTGGCAGTTGAAGTCGGTTTGAAACAGATGGGCTTTGGAATGTGTAAGTGCAGTTATCGGTTATACCTTTCAAACTGATGAGTGGGACCGGCACTTGTTGTGAAGTCTGTCTAGCTCGACGATCTGGAATCTAGATTGTACCAATTTGGGAATAGCTGGGGAACTAGGGGAACGGAGCAAAGCCACACGCTGAAAAGAGATGTATCTTCACTCTATGACGTTATAATCCACTTGTTGTATTCGATTTATTGTTGCCATTGAGACTGCCTTATTGCATTATTATTCTCTATCTACTTGATTTCGATGACGACCTTGCCCAATCCCTCACCTCCACCTTGCTTTCCAGCCAAGAGGTCGATCATGGCCTGAGGAGCCTTGTCCAAACCGTCGTACTTGACCTCGGCGAACTTGATCTCTCCGTTCCCAAGAGCCTTGGGGATGGTAGAGTAGAAGTATTCGCTGTACTTCTTCTCGAGATCTCCAACGATGAATCCGTGGATCCTGAGTGAGGACGAGCAATCAGCCTTTTTCGTGTCGTCAGTGATCGACCGTCCATGACTCACTTCAATCGCTTGGCAACGACCTGGAACATGTTGACGAGTCCATCCGACTTTCCGTTGTAAGCCGAGATCCATCCGCAGACGATGATTCGGCCGTGAGGAGCCATGTGGACTAGTTCATTGTCAAAGGCCTTTCCTCCCACGTTGACCCAGTTGACGGCCAAACCATCGGGAGCCTCCTTGGCAAAGATCTCGTCGGCGTTGTCGGTCTTGTCTGTAAAAGTGGAGGTTCAATCGATCAGGTTCGTCACCCGTCGAAAATTCCGAGATCGACGTACAGTTGAAAGCGACATCAGCTCCGATATCCTTACAGAACTGAATCTTGGCGTCGGATCCAGCGCTCGTGATGACCTTCATACCATCCCGCTTGGCCATCTGAATGACCATCTGTCCTACAGGTCCACTTCCGGCGCTGACGAAAGCGACCTGACCCTTTCCTTTACCCTCCTCAGTCTCGGCGTATTCTTTCCAAGCCATGACGGCGGTCTTTCCTGGCATACCGGCCGCACCGATGTACGCGCTCCAGGGCAGGTTGTCAGCGTTCTCGAGGACCTTGTAGGTAGGGCCTCCGAAGAACTTGGCGTTCTGGGCGTCATCCTCCTCGGTAGGGGCAGCGCGACGGATGTAGGTCTGGTAGGCTGCGGTAGAGGCGAAATGGGGAATGAGACTTGAGAAGGACCGGCGAATGGAAGTGCAACTAACGAAGAACTCCATATACGTGCTGACCCTCTGGAAAGCGGCTAGACTTGGACTTGACGACCTTGGCAACACCATGACCAGTGATACTATAGTCATGACAGACGACGGATCAAAACCCGACATGGGTCAGAGGGGAGAACAACCACTTACGTCGACTTCAATGGGAAAGCGGGGACGTAAGACTTTACGCTCTCAGGCCTGAGCCTTCCTCGCATGTATGGATCTAAAGAGACGCATACGAGCTTGAGCAGGATCTCGTCGTCCTTCAAGTCGGCCTCTGGGTCGATCTCCTCGGAGCTGACGACTTTGAGGGTCTCGAGGGTTGGTTCTCCCTGGGGGATCTCGTTGAAGACTAGCTTAGTGTTTGGTACGGGAGACATGATGTTCTGTTGTTTGGTCTTGAAGGTGTTTGCAAAATTTGCAATATAGTCCTAGAAATTCTAGAAAGTGATCAAAGTGTTATATGGCTACAATTTCAAGGAATGAAGCGATTGATAAATTGTATGCCAGTGCTCGAAACTTCGGTACAAGGATGATGACGTGGCAAGATTGGTAAGCTCATCGTCGCTCGGTAACCTGAAAGTTGCCGGTCCCTGCGCGCTCATGTGATTTCCCCCCCACCTCCCGTCGTGCTGTGCGTCCACCCAGTCCTTGGCTCTCGGGTTTCAGCCTGCTGCTTGTAGAGTGACAGCTCGAGGCTGGAACGCTGCGTGAAGAGTTGACACGATTGCTTTTACCAGATGACAAGATCCTTGAGGTTGCTTGCACATGCTTGATCGTCAATATTCTGGTGTCGACGGTGCTGTTATAGAAGCGCTCACGGACGCGCTTGAACCGTTGCAAGGCCGTCGATTAGCTTCCGATTACCGGATGATAACGAGGTGCTACACCTCATCAACTTGGCAACTTGCAACTCGCCAGTCACTCGAGCTTTATTATTGCTGTTGATCGATCACTCTTCGTGACTCGTCATCCCATCGCCACATCGACAACATCATCAACTAAGATGTCAGCCATGCAAGATCGAGATCAAGTCCTCGATCAGATGGTCGCTATCACAGCTGCAGACGGTACAATCGGTCGAAGAAGCTGTGAAGAACTACTCAGAGCGTCCGATTGGAACTTGGAGGTGAGTCTGACTGTAGCCGATAGGCGGTTCCCTCTGTCTTTGGTGGCTGACAACCCGTAATATCCTCACAGCGCGCCATTAATGCCCACTATACGTCGGGACCGCCGCCTCCATCTCGAGGTAGGGAACCGTCCCCCGTACGATCATCACCACTCCCGAGGCGAAGATCAGCCTCGAGTTCCTATCCACCTAACACGCCGGAAGCTCGAGCCAATCAAAACAATACTCCATTGGTCGCTCGAGTAGGACTTGGAACGGTATACGGTCTCTTCTGGCCTATCCGGTTCGTGTTGAGGATCTTGATCGGATTTTGGTACACTCTAGGTCAGTAAAGAGCATTCTACTTCTCACTCATCATCGTTAGCTAACCCTCGATCGCTCTTAGCCAAAACGGTCATACCCGCACCCCTCTTAGCCCTCTTACCTCGACTCCTACTTCCCCCTGCCTCTCAAGCTCGCCTACCTCCCCCTGGAGCACTCGCCAAACCCTTCCTCCGATCTCTGCGAGAAGACTACTCCCCTTCCCCCATTGCCGACTCTGACCGTCTTCCCGACTTCTACGGTGGGAGGTATAAAGAGTTCTTGCGTATGATTAGACAGGATGCCAAGTTAGGAGTAGTCGTCCTCTGTTGCGGTGAACACGAGGACGATGAGACGTTCAAGAGGGAAGTTCTGCTTGATGAGGAGTTTGGAAGGGTGTTGAGGGAGAAGGATGTCGCTATTTGGGGTGGAGATGTCAGAGAAAGGGAGGCCTACCAAGGTTAGTCGTCAGGGCGATCGAATCGCTGCAGAAGACTAAGACGGGTACCGCTTTACAGTCGCTCAAACGCTACAAATCACTACCTATCCTTCTCTCACTTTCTTCTCACTCCTGCCACCCTCTTCGTCTTCTGGCTCTTCGTCTTCCACCGCAAATGCCAAACTGACGATCCTCACGACTATTTCCGGTTCTCCCTCGACGACCACTTCACTCGCTTCCATCCTCCACCTCTTGCATTCGACCTTGATCCCCCGCAGTCAATCGTTCCTAGCGAGAGTCAAACGGGAACGTCGAGCGCTGGAAGAATCACGTAGAGTTAGGGAAGACCAAGATCGAAGGGCGGAAGAGTCGGCGAGGATAGATAGGGAGAGGATCATGGCTAGTCGTCGGGAGCGTGAGGAACGGGAACGAACTGCCCGTGAAGCGGAAGAAAAGGCTCGAATGGAGGAACGAGAGAGACAGAGAAAGGAGGAAATCAGGAGGAAACAGAAGGACGATAGGATCGTCTGGCGCAGATTCCTCCGCAGGTCTTTTGCTCATCAAGCGGAAGTATCGATGGACCAGGTGAAAGCGGGGAAAGCCGTTCGGGTTCAGATCAAGTTGCCTATGAATGGAGGAAATCGGTCCGCTGCCGGAGGGACGAATAGGAACATCCGAGTCTTCGTCAAGGACGATCAGGGAGGTACAGGCGAGCTGTTCCGCTGGGCGGAAAGTCTGTTGGTACCCTCTGGTCCTTCCTACCCTGTCGAAGAGGACCCGACGACCCCACCTGCCGATCTGAAAGACCCCTACGAATCTCACTCGCCGACCTCGGCCGATCCTGTTGAACCTCGCCTTCGACTGTTCACCAGCTATCCGAGAAAAGAAGTAGGTCTGGAACCATCGGCTTGGGATGTCGTCGTTCAAGCTGGAGGGAGTTTGGTCATGGAGGTCGAGAAGGAGGATCGAGGTGGGGAGAGCGATGCGGAAAGTGGGTCGGGGAGCGACACGGACGAGGACGATTGAGCTTTGGGGCTAGGGCTGTGGTTGTACTTGAGAATGAACGATATGGGATCTGGCATTGGACTTTAGATATGGCTTTTGATTCGAACGAACATCTTGCCTGAGGAAATCGTTACGATTGTCATCCTCAGTTTATCTTGGCTTCTATACATCCCTGTCATAAGAGTTTCAATTGTATTAGCGGTGATGGAGCCAGTCGGGGTGAATAGGCATGATAGCTGGTGGCGACCACTTGGCGGGAATTTACACAGAAATAGCCCATGCAAAAAGGATGGAAGAAGATACACTTGCCCACGGTATTCAGTCTCGGCCATCAAGCAGGTTCAGCTTCCCTCAAACTTCTCACGGCTTCAGTAGGTATCGCGGTAGGTAGGTTCAGGCTCTCGGTGAGATTCATGGTATACAATCGAAATTCATACAAAGTTTTCGTGCATCTATTTTGTTTCCATCTATATTCTCGTCTTGTCTATTGGGGAGTGGTCGTCGTCTTCGTCTTGTTTGTCAATCCCCGTCTATGAATTCCTATTCGGTTCACAGGTAGTGTATATTCCTGATTTAAAAAGATGTTGACGCCGTAATTTGGAATCGGTAGGGTTGTGGCGAAGCACATTGCAGACAGTGTATCAAGTGTGGGGAAGGAGAGGTGTTTTCGTTGCATGTCAACAGGAAGAGGGAGTTGACAGAGTGGGGGAATAGGTTGGTGGCTGGCATATTATAATTCGGCGGGTGTAGCTGCCCTGGGTCATGTCGAAGGTGGTCGTGTCCGGATCGTCGTAATCGTTGCGGTGAAGTGTCGTTAGCAAGTCGCCTCACATGACCACAGCTTGCATCCTGTTGACCCTCGATGGACTCAGTTCCATACTGACACCACTCCTTTCCTTCTTGGGGACTTTTGCCCTGATTATCTCCAACACCCTCCGATGGTACTCCTCCGCCTGGGTCTTTGTTTCGCAAAAGTTGATGATCCTGTCGTCACTCTGACCGTAACCCATCTCGCCGAGAGCGACTAGGGCGGATCGTGGGAGTTTACCGGAAGGGATGATGGTGTTGTATGCCGCACCTTGGCTGGCGATCGTGGTGATGCGTGCGACTGAAACGTTTGCGCCCATGATGAGAGTACGATAGGAAGGGATGGGTAGACGGGTAAGAGTGGTGTATTGGGTGGTGATGGTCGTCTGGCTTTTTCAGTATGATGATGGATGTGCTTGCGACTGGCAAGTGAAGATGAGCGTCACTATATATCGCCGTCGATGCTCCAAAGTGAAGCTGACCGAGCGAGAGCGACACATGCCGATCGAGTCAAATCGCGACAACACGTTCCTCACCTTTTGTGGTTATCGTCGCCATCGGATCCACTCGCGAGCTTGTTTTGTGTTTGTCAGGTCGAGTCGGGTGCGTATATTCGCGGTTTTCGCCTCGGATAGGAGCGGGAAACGCTGCGACGTCCTATCTCACCCCTATCCCCGCTACCGAGTTTCAGCTTGACACGGCAGCACAAGCACAGACAGCCGGGACATGCCGCTCGTTTCGACGCATCTCGTTCCTGAAACACGTGATCGCAACGCCAATAGAACACGCCACGTGATGTCAGATCGACCAATCAACAGATGCATGGAATACACGTGTTTGAAACCAAACGGATCCTATCCTACGTGAGCGCAGTCTTACATGGCTTATTAGGCGTCCTCCACGGTGCACTCAACCGTCTCCATCTCAAGTATGTCCACAAACCGTAGATGATATCGCCTGTCAGGTTCAGATAAAATCCCGCATTCAACTCGGCACCAGTCAGCGATGCTATGAAGGCAAGGCTGACCCCCAGCAAGGCGATGATCAGAGCGCAGACAGCCATCACAAAGATGACCTCGTAGATCCTGAATTGCTCAGATGGTTCCCAGTCCCTCTCCCTTGGCGCTGGAACGTGGGAACGCTTGTTCCGGCGGAAGTTTCGATAACGTTGACGGATGAATGGCAGCCATCGCCAGCCCCACCAGATAAATATGAAAGGGATGACTATGGAGAGCAGGCGAAGTTATGGTAGACGTCAGCGGGCCCGCTCCCTATCATACGCAGCACTGAGAACCTACTCGCAACGTTGAGCCATAAGATCAGAGTCGGTACATAATTCGCCCAATCTGGGACGAATTGATCGTCTACTTTGTACCAAAGCGCTTTGACACATTGGGAACTGAGCCAAATGAGGTCAGGAATTGCCATCGCTAAGCAATCTCAGGTTCTACCGCCAAGTCGACTCACTCGCCGATGCAATAACCCAACCCTCCGAAAGTCAGCGTTCCGCTGTCCGCAGCACGACGCACTACAGTATCCAAACCTCGTCGTTCCGCCTGCCTGGTTCCCTCCCGTACCAACGTCCCATAACTGAAATAACTCGGCGACCCAATAAAAGCCACAGCCTTGAGCAGCGCGACCAGTAGAGGTCCGCCAATCATGATGGTATCACACGATCGTTCCCAGAATGGATGGTTCCCTACGCTCTCATGTATACGGTCCGTATTCCGATGTCGATTTGCCAGGTCATATCGGATTTGTTTGTAGTTTGTAGGAGCTCTCCCTTTCTCCGGGTCGGGTTCTTCTCTGATAATGTCCGTAAACCAACCCATAGTCTGTTAGCCGAGATGGAGTAGGTGCGAATCGAGGATGAGGAGACTGTCACCGTTTCATTCTACAGGTGACTGGGTCAGACTCGCAATTGACAAATTCATGTATATGTATCCAGTACGCTCACATCGCTCAACAAGTGAAACACCCCTCGATTTCCTTTCAGTGCTCCTAGACTGGACTGAAACAGAATGTCTTTCCTCCAAAGGACGCTAGAAAGGAGATAAACTCTCTTGGGTTACATTTCTGAAATCGGTCGGTCGACAATTGGACAATCATCCTGAATCACCTGAATCAGAGAGCAGAGCTTGCAGAATTCCTCAGTAATTAGTAATGATACAGAACATGAAGGATCGATTTCTTTCCACCATATTCATGTCGGCGCACAGGGCTTTTTGCTGGAATCACTGGATATCACTGGAACTGAGCATACTCCGGGCTGTTATTTTCTGGCTTCTACATCTTCATGACTCGCCATGGCATCTTCGTTATCTGACACGATCAGCGGCAGTATATTCCCCTCGGAAGCGATAGAAGCCGCTAGATGTTCAGAAAGAATGACTCCGCGATCCCCGGAAAGGGCGCGAGGCGTGTCGACCGCGAGGTGATGACTGGCCCCGCGCCTGTTCCGCATGTTCCGCGCTTGCTTGAGGGGCGATCGTCTTTGATCGTGTGCGCTTGGCAGTTGTGTCGGCGCCACCCAAAGTTGGTTATCGCTCGTAGTGCGTCGAGCTGGGTGCAAGCTGGAAGGGCTTATCAACCGTTCGACCAGCGGCTCTCTCTTATACTCCACACCTCACAACGCTCATCCTCCCAGCTATACCTATACTCTACCACTCCAGAAGGAAACCCTTACAACCTACCACAAGCACACTCCATCGTCACTCCTCATCGAGTGATCCATGACTACCGAACTCGTCAACCTCCCATACAACAACAATAGCCACCAAGATAACAGAAGTAATAATACGAGACATTCGTCAACTCCCCTCGCCGTTTCGACTCCCCTCGCAGTCGATACTCATCACTTGAAAAGCATTACCTTTCAGGATGAATACGAATCTCTAGAAGACATTTCCTCTTCCTGGCAATCCGATTCTCTTACCTTATCTCAAACGGCTTCTACCCTAGAATCAGACCTTATCTCCACCCCCTGTTCCCCCCTCTCCGCCGCTAGTCAGGAGGATCAAAGGAACTCATGTTTCTGTCGCTACAGCCGAGTGGACTCCGTGAAGCAAATTGCAGATTCCGAAGGAGGAAGGGAATGCGATTGTCCTATAAGCAACGATGGGATGGAGGTGTTGGGATCACTTGACGAGGATCACGAGAAGGAAGAAGAAGAAGATTTCACTCTTCATCCTTTTCCTTCCACCGATCTTGATTACCACCTTAACGCAACCAACCGATTCCCTGAATATAGTCAGAACAACATGAGCGATGGATCTTACGACATGGTCACTCCCTACGCACCTGTCTCTCCAAGCCTCTTCGATCGTCGCGTTCAAACCCAGACCGCAGCTTCGCCGATCTCTCGCTCCAGATCGGTGGATCACAGTCCCTTCGTTCGACCAAGCCCAAGAGGTCGCAGAACACTCAGTGTTGTTCCATACTTCCACTCACCCGTTCCCGTACCCTCTTCGCTGTCGTTCTCCGGCCAGGGAAGGGAAGACAAGTGGGACACCACCGAAGACGAGAAGGAAGGTTCTCACGTCACGGTTCAGGAAGTCTGTTCTCCTTCCGAAGGCACTCTCGAGGAAGAAAAGACTTTTGAACTGGACGAGTTCAAAGAAAGCCTGACGTTGGTTCAGGAGGAAAACGAGGGGGGAGAGACTGAACGCGCCCTTACTCAAGGAAATGAAGAGACTGGTGAGAGTCCCGTGCATATCGGAGGATCACCGGTGGTCAGAGTAAACAGAGGAAGGAGGGAACGTAGTCGACGACCTACTTCGAGAGTTAGGTATGAGAGGTTGGCCGATGGACATTCGGGACATGACGGAGAGAAACAAGGGCATAGCCATTCTCATTCTCATTCTCACTCTCACGCTCACGGACATTCTCACCATTCTCACGCTCACCATCATCACCATTCTTACCCTCATCAGCCCAAACCTTACCACCCTCCTTTCGACCCTTACACCGCCTCTCTTCCCGATCTCGCAACCCTGCTCAAATCCAACCAGACGACTTCACTCGAGATCGTCCGCACCTATCTAAAAGTCATTGAAAAACACAATCCGACGTTGCGCGCGCTCACTTGGGTCAGAGAGAGGCAGAGCGTGGAGCAGGAGGCGATTCGGATGGATGAGTCGAGATTGCGCAAGGGGGTTGATTGGGAGAAGACTCCCATGTGGGGAGTACCTATTGTGGTCAAGTGAGTTTAGCTCGTGGTTTCGTTTGAGATGGACCATCAGACTGACCCTTGTCGATCTACAGGGACAACATCGCTACCGACGAGGAGCTGGGAATGCCCACTACTGCTGGGTCTTTCGCGCTCTTAGGCATGCCCGTCAAGAAGGACGCATTCATCGTCGCCAAGCTTAGGAAGGCCGGTGCTATCAGTGAGCCTGCTCTGTGTTTCTCGTAATCGCTGATTTGATAGCTAACAAGAGAGCCCCTTACAGTCCTTGGCAAAGCGAACATGAGCGAGTTGGCGGATTACAAAAGCCAGAATGCTGGCCCTGGTTGGAGCGCTGTGGGCGGTCAGACTATCAACGTCTACGTGAGTATCCCCGAAGTTTGATGAGTCGCCAAGCACGAATGGCTGAGCTGTGAGGATCTCGACAGGCACCACACGCTTCACCTGGAACCAGTTCGGCTGGTAATGGAGTAGCCGTTGCAGCTGGGTTCTGTCCCGCTTCTATCGGCACTGAGACAGGTGAGCTGGCGGATGCACCTCCGAATCGACGTTTTCGACCTTCTAATTTGACTTGCTATTACAGACGGCTCGATCACTCTCCCTTGCCTTCAATCCTGCCTGTACGGTCTGAAACCTACAGTAGGTGTACTGTCACGTGCGGGAATCGTCCCTTTCGCCCCTTACTTTGATACTCCAGGCCCGATGGCAAAGGACGTAGAGAGCCTCGCTTTGTTGATGGACGTCATGCATGGGAGCGATGAGGAGGACGAGAAGAGTGGGTACTATAATAGTGCTTGATCAAGAAAGGCTGGCTGATAACAAGGATCTCGTTTTTGTGGTAGGTCTTGAAGTTGAAAGAATCCCTCGAGGCGTCAAGGTGAAGCGTGGCGTTCCGAATAGTTTTCATGATAAGGTGCTCATATAGTATCATGTTCAGTATGTCGACAGCGTCAAGAAAGCTTCTTTCGAGGGACTTAGGATCGGTGTCCCACGACAAGTAAGTCACCTATCCTCGTCCATAAAGTTAATGCATCATGCTGACTGATGACGCTATTCCAGAACTGGCACGAGATCGACCCCTGGCAACGACAAGGGCGTGACGAACTCGTCCCCGAGATCAGCAATGCCTTTGAGACCGCCATCCGAACCATGTCCGATTTGGGAGCCGTCATGACCGACCCGGCTGATATTCCTTCGGCAGTGGACGGTACGTTGTGGGCATGCGCGGCGGGAAGTAGGTCCCTTGTCGTGGCGGCGGATTGCAACGAGTATCTTGGCAGGTATTTGAGAAACTTGGGTGGCGAAGGCGGGTGCAGGTCGGTAGCGGATATCATTGCGTGAGTGATGTATGGCAGAGATCAACGACTACGAGTTGTATGGCTGATGGTGAGTACGGTTTGATCAGTTTCAACGAAGAACACGCGGATATCGAAATGCCCCCTGGTCATCACGGTCAAGAAGTCCTCAAGCGGTGCTTGACAGCTGTCAGCGTGGACTCTGAAGCTTACGCCCAAGCCAAGGCGGAGATGAAGATGACCGCTGGGATCCGAGGGTTGGAAGCTGTCATGGACGAGTACGATCTGGACGCTCTGTTCATGATCAGAGAAGGACATCATTCATTGGCCAACATGGTCGGTTGTCCGATTGGTAAGTTTCATAATCTGTCCGAATGCTCTTCTCGGATCCGAGTCACTGATCAACGTTTGTGGTCAACTCCAATAGCCGCCGTACCTATCGGATTGCTTTGCGATAACACCCCGTTCGGAGCTTATTTCATCGGCAGAAGGCATGGTGAACAGACCTTGTTGAGGATCATGGCCGCTTGGGAATCGGCATTGGGAGCTAGACCATTGCCTCCTATCGCTCACTAGAACGAAGAGGTCAGCTGATGCAAAGATGATGCGTGATTTGTAGCCTTACGAGCAGGATATGAAGAGCATGTGATTCGCTTGTCCCTTGTTTATCTGGTTACGAGCTAGTTGACGCGACGTTCTAGCTGAAACCGTTCGGCACCGCGATCTGAGCTTGTCGATTCTTGGCACATGTGCTCGGCTCGAGTGGAGCCCGTTGATGATGTCATGCCCGATGCTCGAAACCGTCACGTGATGTCTTGTGATGGCTGAATGGGGTTGCCGATGCCGATCTGCCAAGACGACCTGACCTGACCTGGCGACTCTTGTGGTTTCCATATTTACTACATAAGAAGCTCACATCAGAACGTCCAGAACATAGACCTTTAATCCTACAAGCATAATCCCCACAAACATAATCCTCACAAACACAACCATCACAAACGCTACCCATCGAAACACACACATCACATCGACCACAACACCATGTCCACTTTCACCGGAGTACCAGCTAGTGGTTGGGCACAGGCTTCTAGCTTGAACCAAATCCAAGCGGGCGGCCCTTCCGTTGCCGACCCCAAAGCTTTCCTCTTCTCCAAACTCACTCCCGAGCAACAACAGGAAGAGCTCGCCAGGCAACAAGTCACTCCTTTTCCAGGAGATAGGAAGATGACTGCTGAACAGATGGAACAGGCGCAAGCGGATGAATCGGCTCGTCAGGAAAAGCGATCGTCTTCAGCTCGATACTCCAGTGGAGGACAGCCAGCGGTTATTCCGGTTGATAACCCATTGCCGAGCCAGGCCCAGTTCATGGCTCCTGCCGATCCTCCGCCTCCATTCGCAACGCACGCGCCGGTCTACATCAAAGACGTCTCTATGAAGGACACGAGTCAATACAACACGGACGCTCAACTATTAGCGGCCTGCAAAGCGAAGGGGATTTCCCCTTACTTTGCCACTCAGCTGATGAGGTTGAGGGAATACTCTAGTATCAGGCTCGTACTGGATGATTCGGGGAGCATGAAGGCGATGATGCACGTGCCAGGGGAACGTCCGAGATCACGTTGGGAGCTGTTACAAGAGATGGTCAGGGAGATCTTCGGGTTGCTCAGTATCGCTAGAGGAGGACCGGATGACCCGATCGACGTGTTCTTCCTGAACTCGTTGCCCGGCGGGATGAAGGCTGCTTCTATCGATTCTCTTATCCCATTCTTCAACAAGCAACCTAACGGACGTACTCCCACTCTAGCTCTGTTCCAGAACATATTCACTCCGGAAAATATGGTCAAAGAGGAAGGAGTCCTCACCCTTCTCGTCACGGACGGCGCCCCAGACTGCGGTCACGCTCTGATGAGGCAGTTCCTGCTCGACAGTCAGAGACGGTTCGTAGCTTCATACATCACCGTCGGACTATGTACGGACGACCCGGGGACAATCGATGAGTACGAATCTTCCCTCGACAACGGAGTCCCTAGACTCGACGTCATGTCGCCCTACGCGGCGGAGAGGATCGAAATCCGTCAGATACAACCCAGAGGCTTCACCTTTAGCTACCAAGACTGGTGTGTCAAGTTTCTACTTGGATCGAGGGTCGTGGAATGGGATGCGTTGGACGAGAAGAGATTGACCAAGGAGCAGCTGAGGCGGATCAAGGACTTTAGCGAGGGATACATGGGAGGTGGTGGTGGTGGGGGTACGGCAGCGAGGACGAGCGGATCGGGTAGGAACTCGGGAGGGAAGGATAAGAAGTGTCTGATCATGTGAAGAGAGAGGTTATCTACAATTCGACAATCGCCATGGAGCCTTTGATTTTAGTTTTATCATTCGTTTGGAAGCCTGGAACATGTATTGTAACAAGTCTGCTGGCGTGTATGTAATGAAGAATTCGAAATTATGCTCGGTACCAACTATAAGATTGTACTATGGAATATATATCAATGACCTAGACCTGTTCCTACTGATAATGGCATCGCATATTCCAAGTAGCCGTACACAGCCGTGAGTTTATCACGTGACTGATCGGCCCCATGTCTGTTCCGTCGGAGCGGTCGACTATGACGAAAGCAGACGCTGCGGTTGCTTTCCACATGGCAAGACAAGCTCATTCAGCAATCCTCACCTATCTTTCGACATATCGAGCGTCCTATCCTCTCGTACATACTAGTCATAATGGACAGATTTGGTACTTTCCTCGACAAGGCAAAGTCCAAAGCATCCTCAGTAGGAACTCAGGCTGCCACCGCGCTCAAGGTACGACACAGCGTATCGACCTCTCTGTACACGCTCACTAACAAGATCCTCTTGTTCTCAGGCCGGGCAAGCACAAATCAACCAACAGATACAAGCGCGAGAAACTTTCAGTACCGCTCAGAACACTGACGGGACGCAGACGAGAAGCACGGCATTTCCTTCAGTATCAAACGGAATGATGAAGCTAGATGACCAGTTAAAATTCGATCTCGCTTCTGAATGTGACAAGACGGAGAAGATCTTGCGTGGATTCCTCACTCAATCACCTGATACGGACCTAGGGAAGAGGAGAGTCAATGTGATACCCAACGAGGTCGTCAAGCGGGCTAAAGGATTTGCGGTATTCACCGTGATAAAGGGTAGGCTTTGACTGCGACCTGACTCCCGAACGGCGATCTTACTGATAGACCTTGGCGTAGCGGGATTCATGTTCTCTGGAAGATTAGGATCTGGACTAGTCTTCGCTCGATTACCAGATGGTACGTGGAGCGCTCCGAGCTGTATTGGTACTGCTGGATTCGGTTATGGTTTGCAAATCGGAGCGGGTAAGTTGAACTGCTCTTTCTTGTTACCTCTATATCGCTCTGACGAGATTTCCAACTTCAGATATAACCGAGGTCGTTGTGGTCCTCAATTCGCAGGCGGCAGTGGAGGCATTCAGTCAGGGCGGGAACGTCACTATCGGAGGTTCGTAGAAGGGTTCCACGCGATTCCTTGAAATCCGCTGATTCCACCATCGTCCCTTGATAGGCAATGTATCCGCTTCAGCTGGTCCAGTAGGTACCGGGGCGCAGATAAACGCTGCACTCAAGCATCCCGCTCCTATGTTCAGTTATACCCGGTCGAAAGGTAAGCATCCCCTGTTCTGTCGCACCCATGTCCAACGCTGATCCGCTCTAATTTTCGTACAGGTCTTTTCGCCGGAGTATCGATCGAAGGAACAGTCCTCATCGAACGTAAAGATGCCAACAAAGCATTCTACGGAAGTCCCCTCTCGGCCACGGCCATCTTGACCGGTCAGGTTCCTCCTCCAGAAAGGGCCAATGCTATGTATGAGATCGTGGAGGCTGCCGAGGGGTTGGTGGATGTTATGACGCCTCATGAGGAAGTAGGGGGGTTCGCGATACCAGCTTCATCAACGATACCTAACGCGAACGAGAGCTTGGGGACAAGGCCCGCGGGTATCTAGAAAGATGAGGTTCTTTATTGGCTGGCTATCCATGCATATGGCGCACAGGATGGAGGTTGTACACAAGTTCGAAGAATTGATACCCTGAGCACTACGTATCTTTGAGATCTCTAAGATCGCTTGACGTGAGCAGATCGTAGTCGCTCATGCAGGCAAGTTGAACCACGAGGATAAGCAGACGACCCGATGTCTCATCCTTTCGAGTGTTCAGCACACCGGAAAAACACCTCTAATAGTTCATCAGTTAGGCAAGGTTCAAGGCTAGGTCACTGTTAACACCTCGAAGACAAACCTTTCGAATGGATCCGAGAGAGCTACGTATACTATCATTGTTCGACAGATATACGACATCAGGATAGATGCGCCCTCGACCAAACAATCTTGGAGGTGCAAGCGGGCCGTACGCCCTTCCGTCGAACTTCTCTGCTAATCGAGAGCAGTAGTGGTGTTGTATTGTCGGAAGCGTCTTATCGGGATCAGGCGCCAGATCTCCTTGGTAAGCTGGCTCTGTGATCTCTGACAACGCCGTTCCTTTGTCCATCCAACGCTGTGACGTGTTTCTTCGGACGTACCAGGCAGCTGCTCCGTCGTTCGTCTCAGTCTTTTTCTTGTATAGGCCACCAACAGCAATAGCCCTTCGCTGTCCACAGACTGGTATTGGTAAGGATATTCTTCAGCAATATCAGCGGACCGCTATCGTTGTTGTGGCCACCTTTCCGCGTGTAGCACGAACCGTGAAACCGTTCTGGAAGAGGCAAGATGACAACGTGATAGCGAATTTCGTGATACCGATTGCGACCGGTGACGTCTTGGAATACAAACATCCTTTCTTATGTGAAGTCTCGCTTGCGATTGGAAGAAGCAGAAGCTGATTGACGTGATTGTCTCTTGATCCTCTGGATGAGGCTGTTCGCGAAAGGCTTCCTTTATCGTTCGGGGTCCAAGAAGTTAAGAAAAGCGGATTGTAGCTAATCCATCTATGGCTATATATGCGAGACCAAAACCCTTAGCTAACCCTTGGACTTCCAGACACAACTCTCGAAATCTAGATTCCTCCAGCCCGAAATCGACTGAATCACACCGAGGTCTTATTCCCAATTGATGAGTTCTTACTATCAGCCCAGCTCCACCAGTTTCGCTTCGACGCCGGTCACGGTGCAGTATACAGACAGCAGTATACATTAGTAAGCATGCCAGGAGCTCTCACAATA
This sequence comes from Filobasidium wieringae, assembly GCA_001600055.1. Classification (NCBI taxonomy): domain Eukaryota; kingdom Fungi; phylum Basidiomycota; class Tremellomycetes; order Filobasidiales; family Filobasidiaceae; genus Filobasidium; species Filobasidium wieringae. The sequence goes on from BCIV01000015.1 coordinate 529,500, forward strand.
CTTTACCTGCTAGACGATACGCCTTTTAATAAAGAAATTTCATGCTCTTACTTTCCAATCAGTCCATCTCTCAAAACAGCTTCTGACCACTCAGCTGAGGCGGGCCGTAGGTAACCTTGGCTTTTCACCCTACATATGCTGATTAATTCAATGCTTGTAGTATATCTGGTTCGCTCCGAGATGAGTGGTATATATTACGCTCATCCAAAGGGTCGTCCTATAGCGCAATCACGCCCAATGATGCCTCCGGGGCAGTATCCTATGACCCCTGTGGGATTCTCTGCCGGATACGGACAACCCAGTCCTCTCGTTGAGCGCCACCTGGGACCATACATTTCACCCAAGATCGAGATAATGCAAGTCTTCCCATCTCCTGAGGAAGACGATCGTACGTATAGCCCTAGGCATATTCCGAATAGGCCGTCTATGTCTCTTCAGGATGACAACTGCAGCAAAGGAAGTACTACGGCTTCTTCCTATTATCCAGGACAATCTCCGTCCGTCTTTCGTCAACCATACGATAACCTACACAACAAACGAGACCCCGCCGGATACCATCGAGAGTCCAGAATCGAGGATGAAAATGAAGCAACCTTTTCTCATCAAGAATGGTTTCACGAAAGGCAACAGCAAAAGAAAGCTGAAAGAGCTCAAGTACAGAGGCCTTCGAAGCAAATCAACGATTCTGGATCAGTTGATCTTTCATCTCTACGTATCACGGAAGATGGAGATGAAAGTGATGATGGAAAACGAATGGTGATACATCGAGGAGAATCTTCTAAGAGGCGCTCGCGCGGGAAAGACACTACTACCCGTCGTCCACGAAAGGAAAAGAATCTCTTCGAGATCGCCAATAAGTCACTCGAGGAATACCGTAATGACCGTAATGAAAGACCGAGAACTCCACCAGAGATTCGAAGGTACTAGACGTATATTACAGTAAACAATGTTAAGATGTCTGTCGATGAAGCATCTCAAGTTCCGTCCAACGCGTTTACCCTGTTTCGCGCTTCTCTTGACTTGTATCGCACACCTTCTTTTGTCCAACCTGGCGATCTGAAGTGTGAGGCATTGCCTATTGATACGGATGTTGGCAGTAGTGAATGGTTGGTGCAACAAATTGGGACAGTTACAATGATCGAAGTGGTCAGCAGATCTGAAGTTCACGTTCCACCCCATCTCGCGTCAACCTCGACCAGGCTGTTGCTACCGATGTTATAGCTCATTCGTCATACATCTGTTATCGCATATGACATGCAACCGGTTGCCGTCACCAAACGAGGTTTAACTACGGGACACGGGAGTGTAGGTTCTGCGCTCTCCGATTTCCAAAAGCAGGGCCGGAAAATTGCTATGCAACAAAACAACCACTCTTTCACAAGACAAGTCACGAGCGAAAGCTATCGACCATTGTACGTCCAAGGGTATTCTTGAGTGGTGATTGGACCCAAATTATGCACGGGCTGGTAAGAGGTATTCAATATATCCTGTAATGTATGGTAAGCTGGTGCTGTGAAAGACAGGTACTCCTTTTTGAACAAGACGTACGAGACGGTTCCCTAAGAAAGCGTTAGCTGATGCGTGAATGTTTTGAGATCTTCCGTCACATGACCCGAGCCAATGGTTGCACAAGACTTCGTCCTTGAAATAAGGCAGATCAGCGTGGCTACCTCTGGAGCACCCTTTGTTTGCGATCACGACGAAGGTGAGTGGCGTCACGACGTAGACCTCCTTTTTGGGTGATGACGTTGCAAAGTGGGCTAGAGAGCATGGTAGGTGATCGACTTGGCCGTCTATCGGTCGTTTCCTTTGTCCCGATGATACAGATTCTTGAACGCGTGCTTTCTTTGCCGTCTGTCAATGGGTATATAAACATGGAGAGGTGGGTCTTGCAGTATAAATCGTCCATTTGATTGGGATCTTGAAGAGTAACATGTCTTATTCTTATAGAATCCCTGGTGGCTCATTACGCTGCCCGTTGAACTGTCCCACGCCGTACACAGATGGTACTCTGCGTTCATGGTGAGCCAATCGAAACTCGACCGAAGACCCTAGAGCATTGTCATCTCATAGCTTTGTTTTGATGGTATCTCCAGTGTAAGTTGTTACCAGTCAAGCGCAAACTATACCGGTGGAAATGGTGGGTACCACAATTACAGGCTAGTCGACCTGGTGTACGAGCATTACCGATTGCTAAAAAATTTATTCTCTAGGGAGTTTTCAAAATAGTTCATACGAATCCCGACGAACTTCCACTGCGTCGTACGACCGTAGTTATACCCAGAGCGATAGTCATCGTGAACCACAACAACCACAGCGTAGTGATCGCCATGCAGAGTATCGTCGCAGGGAGGAAAGCATCCAAGAGAATTCGGCCTGTCAATGTTTTCCTGGTACGCAGCACATCCACAGGACAAAAGATGGCTGCGACAGTCATCGTAGGGAGTCGGTTTTCAATTGTCGCTGCGGATCAGATGGGGTTTCTTTTGGCCATACATCGCAAGGGCAATGTACTGATTTTAAGCGCATCTACGCTGGCATGAAAGAAGAAGCGAAGCGGGAACGGCAGCGACGGGCTCAAGGTGATAGTTATTGAAAATAAGAGAGTGTATAGACAAATGAGCGGAAGGTGATATCACGGCTGTGTCGTCTTGAATGAGAACTGTACGATCTTCATGAAGCCAATATATAGGTAAATGAATACATGAAACGCATCGTTCGGTTGCGCTTATCCCTCGATAGTCACGCGCTTCTCCGCGTGACCCCGGGCGGAATATGGGGATGTCCGCGTGGAGGTTCGCGGTGGGGCACAGCATTTCGAGTGGAAGATGGTTCGATTGGTATCCGATCGTCACCCAAGGAATGTTGAAGCAGCGTAGATGGTGCGACGATACGAGGCGGTGAATGGACCATGAAGTCGTATATCGAGAGATCCGGGAGACCCGCTCTACGGCTGTGGAATGAGAAAGAGTCCGGTAGTGAATTCTGGCTGTGTGGTGTTGTTATGATGGAGATTATGATCCCGTCCGTTCAGTCAGCGGCGGCGGCACACCGTATGCAAAGCAGAGCACACTTGTACCTCCTTCCATTCATCAATCTCGCATTCTTCGTAGTACACTCTCCTCGCCATCGCCTCTATCCACCTGGCGACACCACTCATCGACCACTCACTACTGACCACCATACTACCACTACTGTTGCAGAAATAGCAACATCACGACCCTTCCCCTTCCTTCGCCTTCGCCCTGAAAATCCAAGAGCCAAGAGTTTCCTCGCTCGCGTCTTTTGATTTCCCTCGTCGAGTCGTCGCCTTTTGATCAAACAACAACACAACACGACAACCGCATTTCATCAGTCGACTCGTTTGATCAGATCCACTCACAAGCCAACAACAGGCTTACCACCTGGATACACTCTACCTCCTACGTCTTTCCTCACGATCTGATTGATACCCCCTTCTTCCTTGCTACGACGCCTCGACAACTGCTACACTCTTTGAAACCACAGCCACACGTTAAACGTAATCAGCCTCATCCTTCATCGTCCTTTCCGCAACACTCCTACGCCACCTCGCACCACAGACCTTTACAGCTACGATCTACGTTCCTCCACTTCAGCACGCAAGGATCGGTCATTCCAAGACCGTAGACGATAGATACTAGTACGAACGAAAAGAGAAACGATCCGGATGGCTGCACAGTACGATCCTATCGCGCCGTAAGTGTCTAACAGAGGGTTCCTTTCTTCTCCCATCCATCTTCTATCCTCGTCTCATACTTCCTACCTGCTGCTCTTCATTCCGCCCGACTGAATGCTTTGACGCTGACCTAATTCCGCCTCGATCCGCTCCTCTCCACTTACAGTCACTCACCAACGTACCAATCACACTTCCGATCGGAATCCATTCAATCCGAATCGGACCCCATGATGAACAACCCCGCTCAGGGGGGATCGAGTAGACAACAGGGTATGCCTGTTGGACGGAATGAAGAGGTCGGTGGGGTACAGAGGGGAATGGTCGGCGCCGGGTATGGACCTTATGCTGTGAGTCGGTCTCGGAAAACGGAAGGACGTGCGGTGGGACGGAAAACTGATGGATGGTGATATAGTACACACTACCAGCAGGTCAACCGGGACCAGGTCGATTCCCTTCCAAAGAATCTTCTTCTTCCTTTGACAGCGCCGCCTACCTCCCTACCAAAGGTCGACACAACCTTTCCTCTGCCGAACAAGCCCAAGCCACTCCCAAGCAAGATTCAGCGACTACGGCTTTTTTGTTATGGGATAACAAGGACGATATGGATGATAATCTCCACATGGCCGGTGGAAAAGCCGACGATCACTGGGATCCATTTTCTCTCCGTGGTTGGTTGAACGCCGTGACGATCTTTGTCCTCCTCACCGCCCTCATCGTCTTGTTCGCCGGTTGGCCGATCATCGTCGCCTTCCAAAACCACGCCAATACGAACGGCGGCAACACTCCCGGATTCAATCTGGGAGGGATCAACGGGAGTGGACAGGTACCGGCGATAACCAATTTCCCTAGCTTGATCGATCAGGACACTCCGGCCAATGTGAGAAGTAGGACAGGGTTCGATGGGAAGAGTTACGAGTTGGTCTTCTCTGACGAGTTCAACACGGATGGGAGGACCTTTTATCCCGGTGATGATCCGTTCTGGGAGGCCGTTGATTTGCACTGTCAGTCGCTTCTCGTTTTCGTCACTATCACCTTTGATCCTCATACCAAACGCGTTGTTTCTTGCAGACTGGCCCACTGGAGATTTCGAATGGTACGATCCAGGTCAGATCACTACTAAAGACGGCTCCCTTGTCATCGAGATGTTGGAGATGGAGACGCACGGGTTGGACTTTAGGAGTGGAATGTTGCAGAGTTGGAACAAGTTTTGTTTCAGTCAGAACGCATATATCGAGGGTGAGTCGGGCTATTTGGACTTGCGATTAGTGAGATGGAGAGGAACGGAGGAGCTCATTTGGATCGGACTTTTGTTTTGGGATGTAGTTTCGGTTAGGTTGCCAGGAAACAATAGGGTTGGAGGATTCTGGCCTGGTGTTTGGACTATGGGTAACGTGAGTCGCTTTGCCATATAATCAACGAAGACCACTTCGTCTGATCGTTCTTTCTACTGCAGCTCGGACGACCGGGATACGGAGCTACGACCGATGGGACCTGGCCTTACTCCTACGACGCTTGTGACGTCGGAACTCTAGCGAACCAAACGTACGCAAACGGGACCGGTCCTACTGCCGCCCTTACGACCGGATCGAACGATGGTCCTCTCAGTTTCCTGCCCGGACAACGATGGAGCGCTTGTACTTGTACGGGAGAAGATCATCCCGGTCCTGCTACGAACAAGGGACGAGGTGCACCCGAGATTGATATCATCGAGGCCCAGATCGATGTTGCGAAATCGATCGGGGAAGTCTCTCAATCGTTACAGACCGCACCTTTCGACGCGTCTTATCAGTTCGCCGAGGAGTACACCGAGTTGTACAGTACCACGACCGTACAGTACAACTCTTACCTCGGTGGAGTCTACCAGCAAGCCGTCTCCGCCCTCGCCAACACCAACTCTGCGAATTACGCCGGGACTTCGGGAGGATACGGAGTGTACGGGTACGAATTCACTGCGAACCCGAACGATAGGGATAACGCGTACATCACCTGGGTCAACACGGGACAACCCTCTTGGACCGTCAGGGCCGGAGCTACCGGACCCAACCCTGCCGTCGGATTGAGCCAGAGACCTATTCCCGAGGAACCCATGGCGATGATCATCAACTTTGGAATGTCCAACAATTTCCAGACTGTCGATTTCGAGGGGTTGACTTTCGTGAGTCGACGCGTGCATGGTTTCGATTTTCCGAATACTTGCGATGTTGACCGGTTCTCATCGGTTTATCAGCCCAACTATATGTACGTGGATTACGTTCGGGTGTACCAGCGATCGGATATGATCAATATCGGTTGTGATCCTTCGGATTATCCTACCAAAGAGTGAGTCTGACTCGTTTCTCGATCTCAAGGCGGCGTGGAGACTGATGCGATCGGTGTGATGAAAGCTTTATCGACCGACACCCTACTGCTTATAATAACCGCAACTTGACCACTTGGGATCTGGTGAGTCGATCGTCTCATCCGATCGCCTATCGTGTTTGCTAACCCCCGAACTCGACCGACAGTACCTCGCGACGGAAGAAGGCTCCAAGTTCAACTGGCCCAAAAACCGTTTGATCGATACCTGTTAGACGATTGGTTGTATATCATTTCTGATGGATACGCATGCGTGATTGTGAAGGATCGTCTTGTCTGAGAAGTAGCGGTGTGCCAGTTTGATAGTTGACCTGCTGTGGGGTAAGCCCAACTTGAATTGTGGGACATGCCGCGAGTTGCCGATTCGTTCGGGATTGCCGGACCGGAGATGACCGGTGTTGAGTATGGCTCGGTGATGATGTGATCGAGCAAAGCGTACATTCGTTCATTCGTCCAGTCACAGAGCGACTGAGCACTACTAGCTACTAGGTACTCATTGAATCGTACACTAGTACAGACGATCGATCTTGTGTTTTACATCTTATACCTCACCCATAATGTTCAGAAGATCGATACCTCGCTCCGTGTTCAAGTCCTCCACTCGGACTCGAAGCTATACAACGCAGAAACTACGTCAAAGTGGGGAGCCTTCGAGAGCAGTCACTATAGGTCTCACTGCAGGATTGACGGCGACCGCATGTTATGCCTACAACCTCCTGAGAGACGGAGATGCAAGCAAGGTCTACGCGGAGGGTCATTATGCCGACCTGACTACCGCTTCCAAGGGTATAGAGAAGGAGGTCAAGAAGACGGAGTACAGTTTCGCGGACAAAGAAGCTACCAAGAAAGCGATCGCTGCGCTGAAGGGGAAGTTGGGAGTGGAGAACGTTTCGGAAGATATGGATGAGCGATTGGGTCATGCTCAGGCTGGAGGAACGCATCATCATCCTGCTAAAGCGGATGTGGTGGTTTACGTCGAGAGCACACAGGATGTGGTAGAAGTTATGAAGATCGCGAACGAGTTCAATGTACCGGTTGTACCGTATTCAGGTAGGTCGCTTGTGGCGTTTCGGCTAACAGAAGGGTTGACAAAATACCTCTCGCTTACAGGTGGGACCAGTCTAGAAGGACATATAACAGCTCCTTACGGAGGTATCTGCGTAGACCTAAGCCGAATGGACAAAGCAATCGCCCTAAACGGTATGCTTTTCTTCCTATTGATCTGTCACGAAAGAGCTGAACTCATTCTTATGCTCTTTTCTCGTAGTCGAGGACTCGGACATGATCGTCCAATCAGGAAAGCAATGGGAAGAAATCAACTCGGATCTCGCTGAACAGGGGATCCCGCTATTCTTCCCACTAGACCCAGGTCCGGGGGCTACGATCGGGGGGATGATCGGGACTGGATGTAGTGGAACGAACGCTTGCAGGTATGGGACGGCTAAGGCTGAATGGATTTTGAACGTCGTACGTATATGACATGTGATACACTGCGCTAAATTCGCTTGAGCTGACAGCCAACAACTTCTAGACGGTGGTACTCGCCGATGGAGAGGTGATAAAAACGCGTCAAAGAGCCAGGTAAGCTTGAACCAGCTTTATATCTCGCTTACATACCTCTTATTGCCTTCGCTTGAGCAGGAAGTCATCTGCCGGGTTCGACCTTACGAAACTATTCATCGGTGCTGAAGGGACTCTCGGAATTGTTACGGAAGGTGAATCTTCTGCCGCAGTCTTACCGGGTGAGTTCACTGAAACTTGTTTGTTGGGATAGCGACGATCCGGTTAGCTCCGCTTTTACCCACTTCAGTGGCTGTTTCTGGATTTCCCGATGTGGAATCGGCTGTCGAGGCTGTAAGGGAGGTGATCAACTCCGGGGTTCCTGTCCGTGAGTATGTCTATGTACAATATCGAGTTCACCCAGAGGTTGATTTGTCGCTTCTTCGATAGAATGTGTCGAGCTATGTGATAAGCTGTTGATGAAAGCGCTACGGGATCACGGCGTAAGTCTGCTCTCGGCTTGATCATGACCGAGAGACTGCAAACTCACTCTCTTTACCTCCTTCCAGGGTCTCTCCATGACCCTCCCTGATAAAGACTCTATCTTCTTCAAATTCCAAGGCAATCCAGACGCTATGGCAGAAGCGCAACGTATTGCCGCAGAAGTGGCGAAAAGACATGGGGCGACGGATATGATCTTTGCTAAAGATCAGGATGAAAGTAAAGCACTGTGGAGTGCAAGGAAGAACGCGCATTGGGCCATGTTGGCGCTGGTTGATGGCGGAAAAGCTTATTCCACTGGTCAGTTTGCGATATAGGCAGTCGATTTGCATCACCAGAGGCTTATACTTGGGCTATAGACGTCTGTGTGCCCGTTTCGAAATTACCACAACTGTGCCGTGAAACGCAAGCGGATCTGGCAGAACACAATATCGTTGGCCCACTCTTAGGGTGAGTTTATTTTCAATGTCAATTCTCCTTCACCATCGTGCGGCTGAACACACACCACGTTCCAGTCATGTGGGAGACGGGAACTTCCATTGCGGTCTGATATTCCTTCCCAAAGACTTCCAAAAGGTAGATGAGGCGGCACATCGGATGGTTGACCGAGCAATCGCGCTAGGCGGGACATGTACAGGTAAGTAGCAGAGACGCGCGTCAGAGGGAGCGTGTTCGATATGCTTCTGACCTTGGACGCACCATAGGGGAACATGGAGTTGGAGTTGGTAAAAAGGTGAGTTTGACTTAGAGCTCATGTCTGACCGTATCTCATCTCTGTCTTGTTCGGCTTTCCCTTCGCATGTAGGGATATCTGCGAAAAGAGCTAGGAGATGGTACGGTCGAAGTGATGAAACGACTGAAACATACGATGGACCCGAAAGGCATCTTGAATCCAGGTGAGTCGCAATACATGTCCTTGCGGTGGTCTCGACTTCCTGCACAATTGATGACGAAAACTCTTGCTAGGCAAACTGTATCCCGATTAGTTGTCGTACTGTATCCGCCCATGCTGCAGCATCTCATACCATGAAAGAAAGGAAGGGACGAATCATATACATCAGGCCTGTTGTATCTAAATCCATCTAACTTTTACCCCCAAACAATACTTGAAAGCTTCAATGCTCGGTTTGGAACCGAATTCTTCACGAGATGATCGACGAGCAGAGCAGTCCCCGATGGTCCATGAAGTAGGTTGGCGTTATATTCAAGAAAGAGCCAGGTTGACAAGATGGCTGGTAAAGTGAAGCCAGGGCGTACGAATTAGGCACATTAGGCGATCGAATAATGCGTATATTCATCTCGTGGCCAGCCGGTGCAGACCTTCGTAATACTCACATTGGCTCGCGTCTAAAACAAATCGTCATTTGGGTGATGACAAACAAAGTTTCACAATCCTGATCGAGGGTCAGAGCTTGCATCAGGCTCGCCTAACTTCTTTTTGTACTTGGGTCGTTTTGGCTTTCTTCCTCGGCTATGTCATGGAACCCGGATATTTGGTAAGATTCAGGCCAGAATCACGACTAATCGCTTACCTTTCTTCAGGCTTTGGCTCCTCCTGTATGTTACCTAAAGTCTGCTGCTGAGCATCCTGCTTTGGCTGGGATACCAATTGCATGGTCTCGGGATTTTGCGCGTGTCTAGATCGCCTCTCCGCAGCCGCAAGAGCCAAAGCTCTCTCCCCGCCAGTGAAGCTGAACTGAAGCCACGAGGCTAGCATTGCAGGTCATGAGAACGCGGTCTCCTTCATTACAAAGTAACGACTCACGTGCTGATTGAGAACTCGATGCGGAGGATGCGTCGCGAACTATGTTTTCACGAGCCTCATTCGACATTGAGCTAGAGAAGCGGTCGATTCTTCATTGAGATGAGATGACTTTACCTTTAACGTCGCGGGTCTCGTATATTGAGTTAGAGGAAATACCTGAGGCTTGAGATGGATCAGTGTGACTACTGGACATGATGCTCTAGCTCGCACGACTGCTGTTTCGGTGTAGTCTGAGAATGGCCGTCAGATCGAACTTCACAAGCGATGTATGTACTAAGCTAGACAGGCACGTTTGTCAAGCTGATCACGAGCTAACAAGCCTGAAAACCGATAAGGGGCAACAAAGGAGGTCGAAGAGGTCATGGGGCTCGCACATGACACAGCGGTAGTTACATAGCTGGTGACGTTGCTGGTCATGATGACACGCAAAGAAGTCTAACTAATAGCTGCATAGGAGGATCCAATTCGACTAATGCTTTCGCAGTAGACAGCCGTGATCTTTCATAACTCTTCTATCGTCAAACGCGTGTCTGCCCGTATGTACGCGCTGCTTGCGTATTGTGAAGCTTCGATACCAACGTCACATCACTAATCGAATTTGGTGTCTCTCTTGCAAGAGCCCTGAGTACTCGGCAGGTCAATAGATCGGTAGTCGGACATGGAAGTCCACAAATTACCTTCTGGAATTCTCAGATTCTATAAATACATTCCGGGTCTCGTTCCGCCCCCTATCAACCGCAGGTGCAAAAGACGATTTTGGAAGATCCGTATACCATTCGACTACTGGCTACTGGTAGGTTCCTGGAATAATCACTCTGCCTTATACAGTCAGCAGCGATCGATCGTTGAAACGATGTTTAGACCTCCAGTCCGGCACGCCATATCGGATCTGACAGATTACATCGTGCAACGATCAACGTTGCTGTATCTTCATTCAACGATCCTTCGCACAGCCAGGCTGCAATTACTTCGTCCTGTTGACAGTAATGATTCACGACGACTCCACATTAAAAATCCTCAACCTTGTTAGATGCCCATATCTGGAAGAGAAAGACATGAGAATTATGATTGATGAATCAACATATAACCCCAAAGAAGATGCTTTGGGGAGATGGATGAGATGATAATTCCATGCTGGGTTTTCTGCGAGATCGAACAAGCTCATTACGGGTAGTTTGAGGAGTAGTCCCTCTTGGTAAGCCGCTTCCTCCAGCAAGGAACCGGTAGTGTAGTTTTGCAAATCAAGCTCATCCACGCGAGTACACGTCGTGATCTTTACATGCTTTTGAGATTTTAGCACTATACTCAAGACATCTTCCGATCAATATCTGAGGAGTTTGCTCATGATGATCGAGACAAAACACTTGGCACCCCTGCTCGAGGAAACAAGGATTCAATTTGGGAGTCATTTGCCATTACAGTGGACTTTTGCGCATGATCTATTTTACACCTCCTGCTCCTCCAGTACCCTGAGGACGACGTTTGGGCTTTGTAGTCGCTTGAGGTGTATATCCATCTATCCAGTTAGGTTGGAATTTGTGCGTACACAGGATTAGCAAAAAACTCACTAGATGTTGGAGTGGAACCAGAGCTAGGGCCGGGATAATTTATACTCGAGGCTTGTCCTTCATCCTTGGTGCTGAATTGGTCACAAATTGTGCTCAGAACGTTTCCTCCGAGCCTTTGACCTTGCAACGTGTGCCTAACCGCGGGGCAAAAAGCAATCACTCACCTGAACAAAGACGGATCGAATCCCTTGTGAGAAGAGCCTTGATGACGATGGAGGACAGGTCAGCGGTAATTGACCGGAGGAGATCGTCAACAGATAATTTACCTGGCTTTCGTGCCCTCAGTTGCTCTTGAAACTCTCGGACAAGCGTTGCTTCTGAGCATTTTGACGAGTGTTGGTCAGCTGAGCCACGTATGTGCAATCTCAACCTACCGTCTTTTTTTATGCGCGCTGAAATCTTAAGGCTAGGAAGAATGACCATTGATAAACAAATTTAAGCAGTCATCGACTTACCTCGGCCTCTCTCAGCATCTCTGGGTTTAGATCCTTTGCTAGCCTTGTTTAGCTCTTCTTGTTTCTTAGCGTTGAGCTCGGCGACTGCTTTCTGGTAGAGTATCTCCTGTCGTTCTTCGAATTCCCTCTCCTTCTTCCTTGTGATCTCGTCCCTTATAGCCCTCTCTCTTGCCTCTGGCGAATTAGGATCCTTCAAAGCCTGGATAATTCGTTCCGTTTCGCGGTCGAGCGCGACGGCTCTAGCAGAAAACGAGGACTGTGGGGTATTGCCCCGATTGAAGCTTCCAGCGCTGTACGAGTTCACACTTGGCCGGAGGGAAGCCGTTTCACCGTGGCTGGTGTTTACCCCCCGGTTCGACCCAGTCTGATAATCGAAAACTGATGGGGGGAAAATTTCCGTCGGGGATCTTGGGCTATAATAAGAACCTGGGTGGCCGCTTGTATTGTAACTCGACCCGGTCGAAGCTGTCCCTGGTCTTGAAGTATCCGGGTATGAAGTGAAGGAAGGCACTGAGCCTGAATTGGTGCTGGAGCACCTGAGTCCTCCAGATGAAATGGTTGGGGCATCGGCTGCATTCGATAGCAATGATTATCTGCGAACTAGCGCTCATTCTATACGAACTCACGGGGATTGGGAGTAGGCCACGTGTAGTTCCGATGAGCGCCCAAATGCACCCAAACATCAGGGTCTAATGCCGGTCTGTATGCGAATATACCATTCAACTCAATCCATACGAAATACTCGTCTTTCTCTTCATCGTGATAAGTCCAGAATTCCGTAGCCGTGCTCCAATAAAGATTTTTCATATTGGATCGTGCTATAGACGATGTAGGATTATTCGTCCAATTTTTTCCCGCGCACGCTACCACAATGTAATTGTGTTGGTGATGTAGATATAAGTACTAGTGGATAGGATACAGCCACCAGGAGGCTTATCAAAGGAGCAGTACTTCTGCCGGAACAGATAACGCGATTCCGTTTGCGCGGCATACCTTGCTGATATCGGCTTCTCCTTTGTTTTCTGTTTCGCTTAGCTGTTCAGCATCGCCTCTTGATGACGATATATTGTATGACTGTTCGTTCTGTACTTATAGACCAGCAACTCTGAAATCGATCACTTGCTAGTAGCTAACGGATGAGCAGAAGTACAGCGGGGCCTCACGAGCTTACGATCGGGCTGACAGGTGCTATTGATCGCCGTATTATACTTCCTGAATGTCTATGATAAAGCCTCATAGATTGCGCAGTGTCTTTCTCGGTTTCACCCTTATGTCCAAGGTTTTCTGTTCACTGGTACCCCCGAGTCTGATTTCCGATGATGAACTCTACTGCTCATCGAATAGGGAGCGGAATTGTACCCACAACGACTGATGCAATGCTAGACTTTCCTCTCCTTCGCAAGACTTTGATCGATGAGAAGATATCATGCAGTCGTAACTTATACATGAAATGACTGTACTTTGCTAGGGATCGGAATAGCTACTCGATACACCGCCACAGGGGCATACCCAACCTTGTGAATGCCTCACCCTCAGGACATAACAGTTAAATGAACATATACCCTGAACTTAGTATGCAACGTCTTTCATTTGACACCTTCCTTCGCGGCGATGAACAGCTCATGTATGCACTCGTGCTTTGATCACGACCCACGATCCTCCTAATTTTATCATTCCATATACGCTCAAAAGTCGCTTCCTATACATATTCACTCTCGTATGCTGTACCACGTCTCATCTGTCTCTATGCTTAGGGCCTTGATTTCTACTCAGAGCGCGACAGGTAATGCGACAGAATCGTGTCAGAAGATGAAGCGCTAGCTTCAAAGGGTATTGACGATACGTACCCGTTTGCTTTCTCTTGTTCTTTTTGGCGTTGTATTTGGGCCACAGCTGCATTTAGCTTTCTTATCCTTCGCTCCTCTTCGTATTCTTCCCGTTGTTCCTTATCGCGTTTCTCCTCTTGCGATCGATAGTATCGGTCTCTGGCTTCGCTTGGCGTGTATTGACGCTTGCTCTTCTCGATGAGATCTTTCTCAGCGCGTGTGAGCTGCACACTTGGTCGTCTATTGGATGTAGGCGGAGGATTGTACCCTGGATTCTCACGGATGAAACGAGCTTTAGGTTCCTCCTTGTACTCATACTGCTTGTGATGTAACGACGAGCTTGGACTTCGTGGGACGTAAAGGTAACCGCTATTAAGCGAGGCCGGGGGGGAAGAATGAACATAACGTGATTGGGTATAAGTTGATGGAGAGATAGTTGTTGTTCGGAACGTCTCGACTGTAGAATATGACGAGGAGGGTCGTGAACTAGAAGAACCCGAGCGCGGATGTCCAGCCCCAGCTGCGAGTCAGATAGTTACATGGATCGAAGATGTGATCGAACGACGAAAGCGGAAAGTAGTCTCGGTGAGCTTTTGCGGGAAGACTGATTAGAATTTGAATCCGGACGTACCTGCTGATACTGAGTACCGGACGCCATCTATCAACTGGAAATGTTGCCCGGTGTAGGAGTCAAAACCGTGTGACATCTGGGTGGTCGCCTAAAGTGCTAGGTCGGCAGATCAGTCCAAGAGATGAAGCATCGTCACAAGATCTGGTATTTCACAGTGACGATTGGCTTGTAGTATTCATAGTCAAACGAGATCGACTCGTTGATAACCCAGTATGAAAGGAGGACAAGGTTCTTGCGAGTTTGCCGAGGCCAAGCCGCCCTCTAATCACCTGATATGATGCGAATATCTTATCTCGAAGCCGTCAGCTGGGCAGCTGGACAAGCATGGAGAAACAACCGACACCCCACGTGACGCTGAGCTTCTCGCAACGAAGAGTGGCGAATGCTGAACCTGAAACAGGTAGAGAATTGCATCCGTCTGGACACCTCGATCTGGCTGTATACACGTCGCCCCGTCATTTAGGACGCGTCTCGCCATTTTGAACGCGATCAAACGTCATCAGAGCGTGATCAACTTCCATTCCTGGAAATTCACTCAACTCCCCATCATTCTCGACTCTACCCTGCCATACTCTCACACACCTCTCGCTCACATTCTAGACTCTACTGAACGCACACACAAAGTAGAGACAACCTAAGCTACTTATCCATCTATCAGACCTCCTTATTGCGAAGCCAATCGACCTATCATCTCATCCGGACAAGAGATCACTCTCCTTCCTCATCAGAGCTCGAATACCTATCGCAGACATCGTAACGGTTCAGCCTTTCTCACACTCTCGATACATATCATGCCTACTCTTCGAAGAAACGCCTCCTCTACAGTGCAAGCGACCAAAGTTGGAAATGACGTCGGTAGTAAAGAAAAAGGACTAGGAGTAAAACGGACTGGAAGTGGACTGTCTACCGCTCAAGTAGGTTCTCTTTCCACCTGATCAACCGTTTCTATCATACTCACAACTAATGTTTACTTGTGATAGCAGGCTCCTCTATCATTCGCAGCAAAGAAAGGACTCGGCAAATCACCTTCGAAGAAAAAACAACCTTCTCGTTTCCCCACTCCTGAAGAACCTTTACCCGTAATCAAGCCTATCGATCTAACACTCTCATCACCTGCGAAACCTGTCGAAAAACCGTCGGAGAAGAAAGAAGATGTACCTGAAAAGAAATTCGCTTCGGTCTTTTCCAAACCTGAACAAAAGAAAAAAGGCGTAAATCCTTTCCTTGATGAGGAGGATGATGAGCAGGATCAGAAGAAACCATCAGTAGAGATGGTCAAGAGGGACGAATTCGGGTTCGTCTCTACTGTACCAGAGAACTATGCTCCTCTAGGCGAAGGAAAGGAGACGAAACAGATGATTGAAAACCTCCTTGGACCTAGCGTCACGGACAAATCAGAAGGATCGGAACTTCCCGATCTCTTAAACGACGATTCCAGCTCAACCACAACTTCCGTACCTCAAGGTCTGAAAGTGCGTAAATCCATGATCAAAGCTTCCGAGGATCTCGCTCGTGCCGTCGAACCTGTCAAGACGGACATAAGCGGGAAGAGTAAGACGACCAAGGGGTCGAAGGAAAATAAGCTTGAGCCGAAGGATAAGAAGTGGGATGGGATTTGGAAGGATACGAAGCAGAAAATGGGAACTGAGACTGATCTGAGTGAGTTCCTAATCATCGATTTCGACCTCAAACATACCTTACTGAAATTATCTGCTCCCAACTAGTTCACTGTACGCCGAAAACTCACAACAGGGTGAATCATATCCTTCGTGTGTTCGATCTCAGTTCAGAGTACGGACCTTGTGTCGGATTGACGAGGCTAGAACGATGGAACCGTGCCGAAGCATGGGGTCTCGAACCTCCTTCCGAGGTGAGTTTTTATCAACCCGCGCAGTAGTTCTGCCTAGATATTGATCGATTGACTTGATAGGTGCGAGACATCCTTCTCACTGATACTGCAGCCAAGGAGGTAGGGTATCGGGAAACGGTCTTCCACGATAGGGGAATCTATGTCCCTTGATCGTTCCTCGGCACCTTTGCCCACGCAAAGAAGCGATACACTCCACACAACTTATGTAGCCCCTCACTTTATGGTAATGCACGGTATGCGACCGTATCACTAGTCCTCTATGATGTATCCTCCTTCAACTATTATGTATCGCAATTGGTATTTGTAGAACGTAGCAAATGGCCTAATCGTATTGTAACTATGATTTCCTGTATTATCGCCTCACTTGTGCTCTTTTAGAGGCTTCGAAGGCATGACAATATGGTCCCTCAGTGAGGAGGAGCTGTCTTTCAAGTCTACCTGGATATCTCCATCTGGTTTTGGCCAAATCGAGTTGCTGGCTTACGGTAGAAAGTAGTATAAATTAGGGGTTCGTACCTGTCCGCATGAACCCCTAGTTAGAAGAGACGAAGTCTCGAAAGCACTTTGCCCGCCATACAACAATGTATCGTGAAAGAAATCGATCATCCAATCATCTTCTTTGTCCGCTCCGGCAGATCGGAGTCATAAGCATGATTCTTGAACATGTCTTATCTCATCGATCGCTCAGCGTTATCTGTTTGATTTCCTCTTATCTGATTGAGAGCCAGTCCAGAAACAAGTCGAGCAGCCGCGGCTGGCGCAAGATACGTCCTCGAAACAAATGCCACAACCTCCTTTCATGTAGATCCCCCTCGGTTGCATGGGTGAGATCCGAGGAATTTCTAATAGCCTGCAGTGCAAAAGCGACGACTGTCGTTCGGCAAGGCGCAGGGATGAAGGGAAGTCATGAGAAGCGAGTCGCTTCGACCACCGATGGCGACGAGTATCGCCATCTAAAATACCTTCCATTGTCTCCTTCGCTAGACTCCGAAAGCTTTTCAACGGTGAAAAAGAAGCCCGAGATAAGGATACAGTCTATAAGATGAGCGACTCCATCTGACAGATACAAGTTACCAAAGTTTGGGGAACTAAGTTATTCCTATTCTACCGAATTTCATCACCATGCCTAGCTTATTACAAACCTCGAGCAGCGCGGCCCGTTCTTCCACATGTCACACGGACCGGTTTGACAGTAACTCCGTGACGACCAAAGACGATCGTAATACCATCGACTCGTCAACCATATCCACAGCCAATCCAGGCTTCAACACGCCCCCTCGGAACTGTCGTCACCTTATCGACCTCGACTCAGCATATGATACTCCGAAGAAGCTCAAGATCTATTCGAAATTACAAACCCGAGAAGCCACCCTCGAACAAGAACGGGAACTCTACCTATATCAGCTTGACACGACAACCTTGCTCGCTACTCCCTTTGACGAGACCGATGTCGAGGCGAAAAGAGGCTGCTTGCTATTCTTAACCAGCGATCCCAGTGGAGGGTCCCCACATGTTGATACTTACGTCCTCGATTCTGAGAAATACTATGTCCTCGATTTTGGGCACGAACGGCTTCGTGTTCGCGCGTTCGACGACACAGCATGTTTCTGGATCAAGCGCTGGAAAGGAAAAGGATCTCTCAAGAAAGGCAAGGGTCATAGTTGGGTTGTCGCAGAACCCAACTTCAGAGTCATTCGGGATGTCGAGGACAAGGGCCATCATTATAAGGGACCTTTCGAAAGATTACCAACGCTCGAGTAGGTCAACTAAAAAGCAACTACACTTAAAGGGTAATATGTCTTAGAACCAATCGATTTTTACCGTCCGTTATCGATGTAATCTGGCATGTTAAAATCCACCTCATTCCCTCTCTCCTGCCTTCATCCACTCATCTATTTGCATCTGATCCACTCCTTCTAATCGATGAATCAAGTAGTCTACCTCAACTTCCTTGGTAAGAGGAATGACCCAATCCCTGTAAAGCTTAACGACCTCATCCGTCTTGATCCTCTGACCGAGACCCTTGACTTCTCCTCCCTCTTCCCTCTTCAAGTTTCCTTGAGGATCCAGTTCCGCTCCGTATAGAGAAGCTTTGTTTCCCAGTCGAATAAGGAGTGCGGCTTCTACTGCTGGTTTCGTGATCAGGCCGGCTAGGGCTTCTCGGTTTGGCGGATTCGAGGTGATGTGAGGGATGAAATCGTGAGGAGCTTGTCTGAATTTGGATTCTGACACGAACATTCCTGAGAACAAATGCGAAGAGTCAGAAAACTGGCTCGGATGCGGTCGATGGTCGCCTCGAAACTTACCGAAATGTATCCTCCGACTCAAAGCCTGCAACACCTCTACATCCCTTGTCGCACTGCTTCCATAATTCCCGTCGTCTCGCTCCTCATCGCCACCCATCCCATTCCCGGTTCCCTTGATGTCCACCTTGACTCCCTCTGTGATCTTAGGGACGATATGGTCGATGTAGAACCGAAGGATTTGGCTATTGACGTTGGTAGATGGATGAGAGGTCGAGGCCGAGTGCAGAAGGGAGGGGAACTCTTGAACGTTAATTATAGGTGGGGGTAGCTTTTCAATCGGTGTGAACGGATATTCATCCGGACTGAGTACAGAGGCAGGTGAGTTAAGCATATGGCGGGTACTGCGAACGAGCGAGCTCACCTGGTATACCTCCTTGCCTTAGCTATTACCTCTTGATATCGTCAGCTACCATCTCAGATCCGCTATAGCAAGAGAGAAACTGACCATGAAAGCACTCAATCTCGAACAAGAACCACTCCAGCCAACTTCCATCGAAATCCAGCTTGTATAGCTCCTTGAACTCGCCCTTCTTGTAGATCTTTGGGTTAAGAGCGAATTGAGCTCGTTCAATCAAGTCTGGCGATTCAAAGCGATATACAGAAAGATGGTGAATAGGATAATGTAGGGGACGCAGGTAGATGATGGTCAGTATAGTCGCAAACACACCAGAGGGAGCAGAACGTACAGAAGATGATGGTATCTTCCAGCCGAATCAGAGTCCCCCGAATCGACTCAAGACTGAGCAGATCATCTACGGTCGACGCAGTGAAATTCATCCTGATGGTGTATTTGTTAATATGTACTGGTGGTATACGATATGAGCTGGAAACAGCTAGTGAGTCTAAGTGCAAAGCAAGAGAAGTAGGAGAAGATATCGTTCGAGCGGATGACGAGACAGGTCCACTTCACCCGAAATCGCGCTTTAATTTCGCCTTATCAGTGCCGGCTCTCAGATCACCGATAACAGGCAATCACATTGGACGGTGGGAAAGCAGGGCATAGCAGTGAAGCTGAAGAACCTAAACACAGGGGTACGAGCCAATGGTATATGAAAAGTCTAGACGAGGTAGAGATAAAGGATACAGTGTGGTGGAATCTAAATCTAGGACAAAAGTCGGCCATCAAAGAATCGCCAAACCGAGGCCAGGCTGGTTGTTCTCTGGAAGAACGCCAGGCAAGCTCATAAGGCGAGCTCCTTCTCCAGCTCAGCCCAGACCTGTTTGTTGTCCGCTAAAAGCTCGACGTTCTCTTGCACCCCTGTCTGAATGGCATTCTCGATAGCCTCTCTAACTCCACCAGACAGGATCTTGCTCGAGTTCTGGGAAGTAGCGTTCGTTGTGTTACTAAGTGATGAGAGGATGGGGGAGTGTGGGTGAGGCATGTTTGGCATAGTCGCAGAATTCAAAGGAGAAGAGGTGGGAAGGTTGGGTGGCTTGATTAGGTCGAGGTGTTGAGAGAGATTTGTCCGTGCTAAGATGGTACATGTATATAAGCCTTTCGTTCGGCGCTCGAATACCTGGAGATTCGAAGATGCCTACCTCCAGTCAAACCCTCCTCGACGATCCCGCCAACACCTCTAACGCCCATTCCTTCCACTCTAGCGATAACCATCGGACTCTCCTTGACAACCATTTCCTTGACTCCGATTGATCCGCCTGAAGTAGCGGCAGAGGAAATACATTCCGAGGTGGTCTGGATGATAAGGTTGGATTCCTCCTTGATGACCGTACGGAGGGTGTTAAGGGCAGCCATTGTTGTATAGATTCAATAGAGGAAAGAGGGGAATTGATGGATTTAAACGCGATTTGCTTGCGGTTTCTTCGCAGAGAGAAGTGAAGATGATTTGGCGTTGAAGGACTAGGACTAGGACGAGGTACGAATGGAGATTGGTTGATGGAGGGCGATAGGCAATTTAAGAAAGGAAATGGGAGGAGCCATGAGAAATAACAAGAGGGCTCCAAGATTTCGCCTCCAGGGATTTCCTATTTGACGTCATAACCTGTACTGCGGGAACGCTGCTGATAAGAAAAGGCGACGCGCATGTAACAGTTGCGGCCGGCGTTTCAGGTAGCAGTTACAGTAACGAAGGCCTTTGAGGAAAAAAACTTCAAATCGTGTCTACAGCCAAGCATGTTTGAGAGCGAGTGATCAACTTTCAATGCCTGTCGTATTACGATGCTCTCGCTAGGTCGCAGATGTCAAGTTCGTCGGATCATCGTCTATCTTACCGCCGAGATGAAAAATGGCACGACAAACGGCAGCAAAGCCATCCTGACACAGCGCAAAGTGAACCGATTGCGGGTGTTCGACGTCCATACCTGAAGCCAGATATCTTGAGCATACACGCGGAGGAGGGGGTCATAGGAGAACGAGTGCCTCGTCCAGTATACGCATCGCTTGATCCACATCCGTTTACTTCGTGACGGGATCT
Source organism: Filobasidium wieringae (assembly GCA_001600055.1). Classification (NCBI taxonomy): domain Eukaryota; kingdom Fungi; phylum Basidiomycota; class Tremellomycetes; order Filobasidiales; family Filobasidiaceae; genus Filobasidium; species Filobasidium wieringae. Next base: position 550,406 of record BCIV01000015.1, read on the forward strand.
ACCGGGCTGCGTTGTAAACTTTATGTTGTGAAACCAGACGATGAGATGATTTACGATAGGAGACCTCATAGATGGTTTGTAGAGTGTGAAAATGAGTCCTCCAGAAGGAAGAATCAAGATTTCCAAGGGACGATGAACTATTCTATGTTATCAAGTGTATCGTTCATGAATCGAATAACGGCCTCTCATACACTTGCGCACGATCTGATTTCCACAGCTTCATTATCTCTGGGAGAGCAATTCGGTACTCGTCGGAGCGCTACGTACGCCTCCTTCGTGTCATTCAAGAGAATCCCTCAGCGAAATATTGAACGGAACCCGTTCTACAAGTGAAGGATAAGAAAAATCAGCTTCCGCTCTTCCATGTCGCTTGTGAAGAATCTTCGATTTGATCGGTATCGAGCCAAGCTTGAAGCTTGAAGGGTCAACAGACTTTGCCAGAGACAGAGAGAGTTTGCATCACGATCCGAACGAAGAAGCCGATGAAAGGAAGTAAAGTAGAAGTCAACTGACTAGGATGGGAAATCCAGCTTTCGCAACGCCTATATATGCATCTGTTTATGGGATATATGACAGAGATAAAAGTCGTGCGCCGATAGACTCTGGTTTAAATCATCCATCAATTGCCTTCCTGATCATGTCAAACGGACCTACGGTTGAGGCAAAGTTTGATGAGATCCTGCAACGGTCCGGTAATAGTAAACGACCTGACTATGTAGGTCATACCCACACCAAGAGCTAGTCCCATTCTCACCTCACATGCACAGGTGCCAGGTTTTTATATGCTCAATTTCAACCCGGATGAACCACCGATCGCTATCCTCCTACTCGATTCGGACAAAAAAATGGGGCGTCTTCGTCACCCAGAAGGGTTCAAAAAGCTAGTTCAAGATACACTTCCGCTAATCAGCCTTCATAAGAGAATTGTCTTACATCATCTGAAAAGGTGCTATATGATTTCTATAACTCAGAAGGATGCTTATGGTATGGCATTCCAATTGGAAGAAGTCCTTCATGATAGCAATGAAAACCCGGACAGAGGTTCGAGCCAAATCAGCGCAGATTTGCCTAGTACGGATAGCAGTCTTCCGATTCGGAGCGATACCGGCTCGACAGACAAATCATTTTTCCTCTCACGCATGACCGGATTGTAGGATTAACGCACATGGTCCACATTGTATAACCAGGAATCGTATCCTCAGCTAAATGCGTCTTTTCAACTGTTATCATTGCAGCACGAGGCGCGAACGCCATAGTTGCATCCGGTGTTTCAGCGTACAAACACGTTCATAAGCCTAGATCACCTGACATGCGTGGCTATCGCATCATGAAATATCACAAGAAGCAAACGTTAAAGGAGGCGTCAATGACTGTGAGATCCGACAGGTGAACAGAGTGAAAGGAAGTAGTACGGTATATACGTTTTTCAATAGTGCTGGTGGATGTTAGCTATCTCGAACGAACCATACTACGTAGAAATTGTAGAAAGTTGGCATTACTCAGTAATCGAATTATGCTCTGTTACGTGTGCCTTTCGTCAATCGATAATACCCCAGTATTGCGGGGAGCCATACATACAGGGTGTGCCTCATCGATCTACAAAGTCTACCCCATGTCAATCGACAGCGAATATTGTTCAGATGAAGGCTGCTAGCCGTTGTAGCTGTCAGAACTGCGAGATGTCCGATGCTTATCGTAACGCAACATCTTCTGACGCGACCAATTTGAGAATCAAGATGAATTTCTTCGGCTGTACTACTTATCCTGCATCGAATATCCTTTTCGTCAGCTGCCGACTTATCAAAGGAGAGAGTGATGGTAGAATCGAGTCAGGTGTCCAAGTAGCATTCTAGCATGAGAACCTATCAGTCCGAACGACTATAAATATATAGCTTGTCCCTGCCGTTTGGTTATGTTATGCCAGTGTTTGTCTAACAAGACAACCCGCTCCGCACTTAAGAGAGATATCTTAGCAATCCACATGTCTACCAACCTCCACCATCGATTGGGGAAAGAATGGGCAGTAGTCCTCGAGCTTTTGACGTCTGGACATGGATTTGTAAGCTTGTTTTTTCTACTTAATGGTGGCTGCATACATGGACGGGTTCGAGCTCACTAAAACCGTTAGACGACTGGAAAATACGAATTCTTCACTTCGAACGGGATCGTTTCGAAAGTCTTTATCGGAGAGGAGGAAGTGGAGCGAGGAAAGGTTAGGGTCATCAAACCCGGAACCGTAATTAACTTGATCTCGAGACCGGACGTCTCTCGAATCCCGACTACGGTTTCAAGGACCCACACCTTCGAGATGACAGATATACGCACTGAGTATACCGACGAGTTTACTAAGCTGACGTTCCAGCTCACAGAAGTCGGAAAACGTGCGAGCCCCGAGGTTAGACGATACTCTCGTTCCGATTCTCTCAATACAGATTCGCTCTCCAAGGAAGGGGGTTCCAGTATGAGTATTGAGCTGAGTGGCGCTGGTGGATCAGAGATCTCTACAACTCTCTCGGACTAGATAGCGTTATCAAGAGCTGAGCTGCCTCCGAGCATCAGCTGACATCCGCCTGCAATGAAACGATTATTTGACTCGATTATACCTCCAAATCATCCGATACATCAGTCATTTGCTGAACAAAAGTTATGCTTCGCCTATCACACGTGTAAAACGATGGGTTCGGTGACACTGGCGCGTTCTCGCGCGAATCGTACATGAATGGAAGCCTGATCCTGCGTATTCGCTTCATTGCGTATATCGTCTTTGTTGCATTCCTTTGCACTTGATTAAGATCACAAAGGGCTTGAATATCTACCTATAAATCGGTACATAAGATCTGGAGCGGACGACGGCTACAGGACCAATGAACCAGAATGAAATGCACTTTACGACAACTAGCTTACCGACGAATCATCTTGAACAATCTCGCTTCATTTCGAATGTCTAGATCCTATGAAAACTTCGCTGAATTCCTACAAGAGCGAGTAAACAAATCTTAACAGGTATGCACGGTTCGGGATGAGATAGCTCAGCATACGTTGATGATTCCATCGTAGCTTCGCGGATGTTACACAGCGATACTCGACAATCACAACTCTTCTAAAGGTGTCATTCAAGGTCATAATCATCCGAAGTACCGCGAAGGTTGTAAGCCCCAAACCTTCAAGATTGAAATATCCCGACAGAGCGAATCGGCGGAGACGTGGGAGATGATAAAGACTATGAAGGAAATAATTACACGGAAGGAGGCAGTCTATATCTCAGAGGCGTATTGGATTTCGGCTATGAAGGAAACAGCCACGAAGGAAAACTCTGAAAGCATTGCTCATTTCAAGGTGGGGAAACGCGGATATAAACGCTCTGTACGCTGTCCCCTCAAGAAAATGGCCGTCGATGACTTGGTACCAGATTCGACTCTCGACTCCAAACAGTCCACTGGCGCTAGCGGCACGTGTCTATCGGAAGTAGAAACTAAGGAGTCAATGGCAGACTACGATTCAGGTCATGCTAGTAGCTCCGCAATTCATTAAAGTGTATAGTGGCGCGTTAGGCATGACTCAAGTTCGAGAGAACCGACTAGACATGTCCCATACACCAATAGTCACTGGAGTTGCAATCATCGTTCATAAGATATCTGCTTTCTCTTCAAGCTCGTTTGATCCTCTCGCAAAGGCATGTATCCGCGTGTCAGTCCGTCGTTACTTATTTTATATAGCGGATACGACCGGGGATTCAGACTCTTCTGGGAGATCCGCGATCCCATTCATGCTAAGTGAGGTACACCCTCTTCGGTGGAAAAGAACAACGGCTCTTGCTCTCATAGTTTGGACAGTACGTGTGACTTCTTGATCTGCAATTCTGTAGTCTGTATCTGTAGACTCTTCAAATTGTCAAGTTGCGGCCGTATGCGATAAGAAAGGGCAGGGAGGACGCGAGGCGGGTTTATCGGCTTGATTTTTCGGTTATTGGTGAGACATCCTTTCTATATTTCGGGCGACTCCACTCCAATGCGAGAACATATGTCTCTCAGAGCTCGCAGCCACTGGGCATCGATATGACGAGTTCGCGGTCCTTTATATTGCACTTCTCAACTGACAAGCTTCTTGTCTCAACAACGAGGCGATTACAGCCAGCAAAAATATGATATATGTAGCAGCCCATCGACAAACCCATCCGAACCGCTGAGGATCCTTGAAAACTGGATCATAAACTGCTCCTTCCATAACTCTACTCCATCTGGTAACCGAAGAAGATGCATATCAGACAATCAATCAAGAAGATACTTTCCTCCAATGGCAAATCTTGGCAGGGTCCTCTCACTGACCTCTTTGAGGCTCATCCCGCCGAGGACGGCAAAGGCACTGTATGTAATGATTAGAGCGCTATCGACCTATACCTGACCGAATGAACGGTATCTCATACCAGCCTGAAGGAATGTACCAATTCTGGAACACGCATAAAACGGGTGCGCCGCTTCGAATCGACTTCATTCCCCGTCATAGCAGCCCAAAGGCGTACACCGTTTACCTAGAGGATCTCAAAACTGAATTGATAGAATCTATCGTAGATGCAAGCGAACATAATTCTAATGACCATATCATCGAGATCAAGGGGATAAAATATTCAACGACAGGTTATTTGAAAGAGAATCATGGCACCGTATTCTTTCTCTATAAGGTAGGGCAGGAGTGGGAGGCAGATGCACGATATAAACATGGGGAGAAGAAGTGGGAGTTTTCACGTAAAAACGGACAATGGACTGACGGAGCCAGTCACCCGGAACCGACCGAGAAGAGCGATTCTGCCACTCTCTCCAGTTGTCGTACAACGGATACTACAACTGCCGGAACGCAAACCGGTAGTGTAGTTAGTGATGGATGCCCTTCCAATCTTAGTTTCGTTTGAGACTAGCTCGGAGGACTTAGGAGGGGTGCTCCGGGAAGGTGTTTACTCGCGAGAACGAAGATCATCAAGCAGTTCTCAAAACCATCACATAAATGAGATTTTGCATCGTGCGAGATAATCCCAATCATCTTACAGTAAACGTCGTTTAGTCGTATTTCTTGCACCTACCATTTTAAGATCACGTAGATTTGTGTTTCAAGACTTGCGAAGGGCTTGCGATCTCCAACAGTCGTTTGAGACGATGAGTTTAGCCCTCTCCCCCGTCTTCCCTATAAGCGGACGAGCTGCAGCCTAGTCAAGACGTGGTAAGGCATCAATCACGTTATTGATCGTAGCCGTATGAGAATACAGCTGGCGTTCCTTCAGGTAGTCTGAAGATGGATGAGCCGATTCTACCTATCATAAGCATGTTCCTGACTTGACGGTTGTCTACCTTTAACTAGTGAACGGCTCAATCGTCTGGAGACTTTAGATTACCGTACTCGTTATGCAATAAAGTTTGTGTGTAACGCGCGGCGTCTGTAGTCTCATTCGTTCATAGTAGTAGTCAACACGGCCGTGTCGAGTCCATCTACTCTGGTTTGTCGTCGCTTGCGCTATCTTGGTGATTTGAGTCATGCCGACGTTAAATAGCACAATATATCCTCCTAGAGCGTCTCCGTTGGGAAGGACAGGGGGTCAAATCATTCGACCCTTCTATCACCTCTACCAGCTTATCGCTAACAATGCACCCGTCAGCCGCTATGGAGGCGTGAGATAACTCCTTGGTATCCCTTTGTACTCGTGTCTAGACTCAAGCGGGCCTTTGGGTCATGATTCCCTTTCAGGAAGCTATACCTATCAGGAATATGGTATAAAGCAAGAGGGAATAGTGAGTCAGGGGGTTTCTGAACAAGGTCTATCAATTACCGCCGATCATAAGCAATACCTATCATGAGCGAATCTCAAGGTGACCTAGAGTACCGTAAGCGTTACTTGGTCGAGCTGGTAATCGAGCACAAGCCTAGCAACTCCGTGAGTCTGATCAGTAGGGGGCGATACTAGTACTGAACAGACGCCCGCAAATCGCTTCTGCAGGAATCCAACAAATTTTGGGTCTTATTAAAGTCCGACGGGGGGAAATACATCGTACTCAATTCGGATCTTCAGGGACAACTATGGTACGACCAGGATCCCGAACGACCGTTTCAAGACGCGGACAGAAACTTTATCATACAGGAACTGGAACATCAGGGGAATTATCAGCAGAAAACTCTAGACATCTTTCCATTGCAGCAGCAGGAAGCCACTAATGTTTCATTCGGTGAGAAGGCCAAGGAAGTATGCAAGAAACTTTTGGATCGCTCTTCGCATACGGCCATTGCTTCTATGGAAGCTGTCTTGTGCTTCCATTGGTTTGACCCTGGGGATAATGAGGCGACCGCGTCTCAAGCAATTGAAAGGGGCTCATACACCTCTGGCTCATCGGGCTCTTTGGGCAGGGAGGACAAATCAGAAGGTTCCGACACCATCTCTGTCGGATCTTTCGGTACAGGAACAGCTTCGTTCTAGCAGTGTTACCTACAGAGAGACAGACGGATGACATTCGACATAACTCGGCACTTCGCTTGGTATGACTATGGAATGACGTGGCAGATCGTACAGTATCATCGCGAGAAGCCATGTACGAGAATGAGGCCGTAGCCAAGGCTATCTTTGTGAAAGTAAAATTTGGCGGCCAAAAATTATGATATTGAATTCGTTTCAGGCGGTAGCACCGTGTCCTCTTGACGATGAATACAAGGTCTAGTGTTCGGATCGTAATTTACGCCCTTTTTACTTGCCATGGAAGTGCCTTTACTTGCTTTTGGAGCGCACAATGGGTACGCTCATGTAATGCATGTTTATGGTCGATTTCTCAGTAGCCTCTGTCTTGAACGCGGTGACGTTGAACGATATCTCGCTTTGACGAGCATTGTCCATAGTCTGATACAAACGCTTGATACAACATCCTTTTGATCATTCTACGAAAGGACCCATGATGCCGCGTCCTGCCATCTTTTTGAGGACACCTCCACTCAACGTCTTGAAGCACGAAGGTGTGTATGCCATAATTTTCTTGGAACATGAAATTCGACGAAGGGAATTACGTCGAGATCAGAAGAAGCCCCTTCTCACTTCCACGCCTCCAGATGACCTTAAATTGATCGGCCGCTCCACTTACCTCTGATAGACCGCAGAACCCAATGGATACGTTGGCGCAGGAGGAAGGGCTCATAGCCTATGGCCGCAGGTTAGATGTATTACAGGTCACAGGGGGGGATCTTCTGAGTGTTTCCCTCGGATTGAAGACAATGAAAAGGGGACGGCGTTTGATGAAACCTATAATTAGCATCCGCATTTAGTCGCGCTGCGGATCGAGGCATGTTCCCTTTGTCCTGTGAGATCGCTCTGTGTACATAAAGCGTACAAGCCAAAAGATGGTCCAATATTGTCGAATGCGCCAGTCAGGAAACGGACAACGATGAACAATATGAAACGTCGGTTCCAACCGACAAACAAGGCATTGCAAATTATAAGAAAAGGATCCGATGAAGCTACCGTCGCTGCATTTACCGCTTTTATAGAAGGTCTGTTTGAAAGCCCTGCGACAATCGTAAGCATGAGTCATACTTCGACTCTCTTCGTCTCTCATACCAGGCTTCTCAGCGAGAACACATATCGCTTGCTAGTGAACAGGTCAGTAGAAATCACTTCACCAGGCGCGACAACTGAGACACGTACGGAGCCGGATTGTGGGACCGCGTTCCAGAAATTTCTTGTGGACAGCTTCAATCGAATATTGGCGGACAAGATCCACAAAGGTTTTGAGACCGAACTCCAACTGTCAGATGGCAAGGTATGGATCGTCGGCCCCGCGGAATATGAAATCACTTTTTATGCTACGCCGTTTAAATTCGACTTGCGGCGAAAAGGTTCGGAAAGATTGTCAGAAAGAAGGCCAATTAAAGAAATTGCGTCGGTGGATCGCACTCTGACTAGCGATTCCTTGGGCACTTCCTCTCCGAGATCTTCTATGAACTCTTCTAGGATCAGCCTGTTGTCAAGTAATGATGCAGACACAGGAAGATTGTTATCCGACAGTAGTTCGATCAACTGAAGTAGTCATGACTGAACATGATATAAATTCACTGTCTGACATCAGGACTACCTAGACGAAAGTGACAGGGTGCATGAGAGGTATGGTTCAACGGACTGAGAACTTACTTGATCGTTATAGATGGCTGGTGATCCTCGATTAGGAGGTTCCAGATTTGCCAATTGCTATATGCAAGGACCAGTCATAGCTATCTGTTCCTAAACGACCGCATATCATAGCCGTAAGTCCGAAAGATCAGAAGAGCCTTACCTGGTGGCATTTAGAAGATCTAACCTCCGTCCAGAACTGCTTTGCCTACGCTTGTGTGGGCTTTCCATTCTTGTTTGAGTGCCACAACGCATGTAATCCAGGCAAGAAACGAAATAAGAACGCGGCTACCCTAATATGATTATCTTGCTGTCACTCGCACATGATTGCGAGTAGGTGGTTTCACGCGGACACCTCGATCATTCAGGAAACTCACATCGACATTAGGTCGAACAAAATCAGAATGTTCAAGGACACAGAACGCCCCCAAAACGTTCGAAGGTCATGATCTAGGAGTACCGAACAAGATCAGACCCTGGGAAGCCCTCTGATCACGAGTATTTCACGTTTTGACGCGGATTCTTGGGAATGCGTAATAGAGATTCTTTATGCGCTTGACCACGCATAAGGTTAGGTATAGGATTGCGAGACTCTTTGTTTTTAAGAAGCTGTTTCGTTTGTACCTAATAACAAGACAGAAAGATCTGGAACTTTTCTCAATTGCAATGCGGTCAACATCGAGATTAGTAGCAAGATGAACCTCGAACACGATTGCATCATAAATGATCAGGCAATGAATAGATACTTCGAGATTGTCAACCCGACTTGTTTTGGGTATCATTGACACGGAAGTTCCTCATTCCTCTTCGTCGTTGTGCTACTAGAATTGAACCCTTGGCTTGCAAATTTACGATATATTGCTTGTCTATAACATCACTCCCGAAAGTGGAATGAATATTGATCACGTCCGAAAAATTCTAGAAATCAAAGGACAGATTACGATTCATATGGCCGGTGTGCAGCATTTACAGAGTAGGATAGCCAATAAATCAAGGATACCGTTAGCAATCATAGGGAAAACATCGATTAGATCGAATTCGATATGAATGGGGACCAAGGTAAAGCCATAATGTCCGCTTCGGAAATGCCGCCCAGGAGTACGATGAAGCGAACACAATTCACGACTCGCCGCTCGATAGGGAGTCTCGTGAGACTGTTTGTTTTTTCGTTCCAAATACGTTCACCGCAATCAAGGGTAATTCATATGGTCGATGAATAGCCTGGGGGAACTTATAGCATCTTCTTACTCTTCGAGTGCACAGGGCCATCAGCGCCTTGTTGAACTTCCTTTAGATCCACTGTCGTTGTGATCGCCCATTTTTGGATGCCAGTCACTACATACAGTACAGAAAATCCGAAAGCTGCAGATGAGCCCGTACCATATTCTAAGATCGTTTGATTATCAGGATAAGTTTCCATGTCTCGCTGAGCAGTGCAGCATTGCAATTCGACGGGGAACACGGACCGTCATCATGTCACTGAAGACATAGCTTTCCTGGGACACCACTAGGTGTGTTCCCGAGTGCACGTACATACTGAACGAACTCAAGACGTATTAAGCTAAGCGGAAAGAGTCCTCCCTCCGTCGTAAGCTGATTTTGTACTGTGCCAGGAGCGTCAAACGCGCTAAGGGCGATGACGCATCGGATGAAACACCTAATTAGCTTCCGACCTTCTCCTCATCAGGTGCTTCCCTTTGTTCTTTACCATCGGTTCGCATACATAAAGCTGACGGTCTCTCACCACCTTTGGTCCAATAGCTAAGAATCCAACTTATTTGTCCAATGCCTGGAACAACATGTCCAATCAACAAGCAGGACTTTCAAGATCGACCCGGAAGCATTTCGGAGGCTGGAGACGGTCCCAGAGCAAGGCACCAAAGTTATCGGCCGATCCTCAACGTGCAGCTTACGAAGGATTGATCAACAGTCTTGCTAGTCTTAACTCCGGTGAACCTGTATGTTGTTCGGTAGTATACACCGTCATCGTTCCGTTGACCAACGTCCATGGATCGTAGGAAACGGGCAAATATACATTGTCTAACTCCGATTGCACTTTCAAGGTCAGAATCGTTAATGAAGAGGAAAAGGAGAATGTTCATGATAATCCATGTACGAGGAAGTTTTGCGAGTTCCTTGAGAAAAGGTTCAGAAACAACGAATTTCGACTTACTCTACGCGAGGGAGACAAAGAAGGACAGGAGTTGGAGATTGACCTTCTAGATGGGCATACCTGGATCGTCTCGAACGCGCAGTACATATACCCTCAGCCATACCCTTTCGAATTTGAGTTGAGGCGGAGAGGGACATTAAAACTCTCGAATAGAGACATATCGATCATTGCGCAGGATGACACTCAGTATACCGAATCTATCGGGACCAGGAATTCAACACTTACTAGCTTTGATCAAGAGAGCTCGGCTAGATCTTCATCCGAGACAAGACATTCAGCCTTCGAATCGCCACAAAGCTAAAATGAAATCCGTATCTAGACATACTGCTGTTGTTTATGTAACTCAGTTAGGGGAATGTCTCATTGACATCAGAATTCCATATCTCCCGGATGCCATATACAATGATTGATCGCTTCGCCCAATTGATAATTCTGCCGGATAGATGGTTTGATTCTAGGTTGACATCCAATCACAAGCTTTGGCTACCCCTATTGAAGTTTTCGGGCATGTACAGACTGGATAAGGCGATCCAAGATGTTCATGACAAGTCATTACAACAATTCCACCACGAAAGCAGAGACACGTTCGAATTCGGCTGCCATGGCCCACACCAAAAAGGTCTAGAGTGGTATATCAGGCTCTGTCCGCACATCTTGGGAGGTCAACGCAGCGATGGCTTTGCTGAGCATCCCCAATCGCGATACAGAACCGAGATCGATGAATCGATTTTGATGCGATGACAGTCTAACACGTGCGTTTAACCTGTTTTACCCCTTCTTGTTTCAACTGGAGTTTATCTTCCTTTGCACAGGAGTCCCCTATGACGTATATAGAAAGAAAATCGTACGCGAATCCTGGCATAATCCGATGGAGAGACATGTATACTTTAGTATCGCAGGCTCAGCTGGATTGTGCTAAAATCGTTCAGTTATCGTATTGTGTTGACTTGCTATGACCGAATCGACCAATTTCGTAGTATGTCAGTTGTCAACCGCGAATACGTATGTCCAAGAGCGAAAAGGAGGCGCGTCGTCATGACGTTATCTGAGAATCCAGTCTTCCCTTTGTTGCTGATGAGGTCACAGGCCCTTTGACCTTTCAGGTCGACATATATAAGCTTTCACTGATGGCTTACAAGCAAGATCGAGAAGCAGAAGACCTTACCCTCGAAGACTCCTTTTCATCTAGTTACACCTTCGTGCAAGATGTCATCTGTCAAATTGAGCCAGGAAGCGTTGATGAGGGAATGATCAGGTATTGTGACTCCTGGTGGTCACTACCATATTGTCAGTACATCTCTATCTGATCACTCGATATTACTAATTAGGTTTCAAAGATCGCCGGCCGCTATTATCTAATTTCGAGGTCTGCGAAATCTTGGACCCTCACGTAAGGAAGAGGGAGCAAATGCTTGGTTCAACTACAAGTCTAATGTCACTACTGATCCTGAAGCATTTTTCGAAGGGATGCATAGCTGCATGGGTAAAGTCTTCCAGTAATATCCTGAATTGGATCAATATTACTCTGTGTCCTACCCCGAGAGCGAACCTGGCTTCCTAGCGGTCGACATAACAAGATGCGCGAAACCGAACTACCGGGAGATGGATATGATCCGCAACGGCAGCATCTAAAGTACCCCAGGGAGCTCATTGATGAGTAGCATGCTCTTCTCTGGTCTCAGCAGTACATATCCGCGAAGTATTTATTCCGCGAGCCGATACTCCTCGTGAGATGGATATGATACCTGGCGTGTATTCTCGTTGAGAACAGACACGTAAACAATCTTCGGTGATACTACAAGTCCAGATTGATAGATATAAGTCCAGATGATGTTGCTAGTTTCAGCCACGGTTTCCAGGAAGCTTATACGATGTGCGAATCGCTGTTGAATGATGAAAGCTTACGTCCTATTCAGGTCGCGCGCAGACGTGTCCAAGGTACCAATGGTAATAGTATGTGGTTCCAGGTCAGGAAAGGTGGAACCGGTGAGACCGTACACGAAGAGGATTTAAATTGTACGATGTCCATCATCACAAGCCATATGAGCACCGATTCCACCACAAACGGGGCATCTGGCATCAGCTCGAGGAGCACATCTATCTCCTCCGCTTTGAGACAGATCAAACGAAGCTTGACCGGTGATAGCCCGTCATCTGTACGTTGAAGTATCTCCATTGGGTATGCATGTATATCTAGAAGTGATCAAGTAGAAATCTCTCTTACCATATAAGGATTTCTATTCGGTTAGGAACTCTTGAGCAGGATAAACAATCAATTCAGCTTGAAGTGCGGCGCAGGCCAATCCATCACCCTATATCACTTATCATCGCATCTCCTATGAGAATGACGCTCCAGCTCCAATCCGGTGCCTCCTTTGTCGCGAGGTTGATATGCAAGCATAGTCCGCGATGACCTATACCGTGACACCGAATGGTCAATTCGATTATCAATGCGCCTGGCTGATCTGATTGTATCTTTGCTGTATATCTCATGTCTAGATTCAAGGTCGCGAGCAAGCGACTAGGCGACTAGGCTGATGATGGCTAGTGATGATAGCTGACACTTGCGTTGATGATGCAGAGTTGACGTCTCAACGTTTTACCCCTATCTTCAGAACCCCTCTTCCTTTGACCTCTCAGGCAGCCGATCAGGGAAAAGTCCGCCTTGCTTTTGTATAGTCTATATAAGGACTGGTAGACGTTTACAGGCTTCTCAGGTCAACGATTGACCCTAACTTTACTGTGATTTCCCTCAAAATCGGTTCTCAAATGCCACTGGAATCAAGCTTGGAATCGAAGTGTTGCGATGTGCGATTGGCGATGGCCATCCTGAGATCCACAATCCTGTCATTCAACAAGATAAACCACCCTGAAAGAGTATGTTTGTCAAGTTATAACAGGTGCCCGTTATTAACATGATTTCTGCTAGAGCTTCGAGGGCCTCTATTGCATGACGTATCCATCGGCCGAGGACTGGTCTCTGGATATTGGCGAAGGAGGTGTGCAGCGGAAGCTGTGCCCGAGCGATTTCAATAAGGTCGATCGCCATGATTTCTCTGAACTTATCGTGCGAGTTAAGACAATGGATTTCGACCTTCCCTCTCTTGAGGGACGGCATCGTATTGAAGTTGTGCCCCGTCCGGAAAGCAAATCTCTATGGTTCGAGATCAGGAAAGTCCTGACGCCTGTAGAGATGAGCAAATCGCTGGGAATCAACAGCTCGGAGTTCCAAGCGTCCTCGCTCGTGACCGATGATGCGAGCCAGAATTGGAATTTCGGATCAGAATACGATAATGATGTCCATAGTTCGATTATGATTTCCAACGGCACCATGATGGAGTAATCCATACGCATGTCATTAATGCCTTGCAAAGCTACAAATATTGTCATCGCTTGATCGACAGATCAAAGGGACCGATGTCAGACAAATGATCCAACATATACATGTTATCTTCCCTTGCCGAGATCGCTACACATTCTTGCACTGCCGCCAGTCCCGTATACATCCCATCCTTCAGACATCTGAAGCGCGAGTCGACTAGTCGAAACGTCGCTACACCTTCTATCTTTCGAGTCGCCGTCGAATTCGATCAGAATGCATTCACCTGGACGGTTACGATTTGCAGTATAGCGTGATTACCTGATCCGACGAGACCCTATCGTCCATAAATAAAATCCCAACGATAATCCCTTCACCGGCCAGAACACACACCCGCGTGCACAGCGAAGATGACGCCATCACAACCCCTGTTTGAAGAACCGCCCTTCCTTTAATCCGCGAAGGGGCGATGACGAGGTTTCGGCTGGGTTGCTTCTTATTCTAGGTTTATAAAGGTCAGGGAGATCAGGCTTGGTCGAGAGGGTGGGGGAGGTCGGGGTTTATCATTCCTCTTCATACACCTCTTTACATATTTGATCTTATTTAGTCGTATGTCCGACGCCGACGTTACGAATCAAGATGTGGCACTTCGAGACGTCTTCAAGCGTATAGAAGCGGAAGATGCTGAAGAAATTGGAACACTCATTGATGATGTATGTTTCTTCCTCAGGAGATCACGGCTAGACAGGTCCTGATAGGCGAATGGAAGGTTCCAAGCTATTACTTTGCCGGCAATTATAAGTTCGAGTATAAACCTGCATACCATGATCGGTGCGATAATTTATATCAGATCGAGACTGACGGCTCGAAGTTAAAAATGCACGATACCATGCAGTGGAATCACTTGATCGAGGAGATGCGCATAGTCTTGATGAAGGCCATCCCTCAGGGCGCTTTTGAATTTGATTCTAAGAGAGGATACAAATTTCACCTAGAATACCAAAAGCTCAAGGAGGATCACGGAGTTGTAGCATGGGACATGACGATTCTCGCTGCGAATGTGAAGGAAGAGGGGGAACTGGCTGCTGACATGCAAAGTATTACACTAAGTGCGGGCTCGGAACAAGATTGCTCGAGCGGTTCGGGGACGACGGGCGCAGGGACCTATAGTAGTCATGGCAATAGTAACAATACGTACTAAGCGGTACACTACTGCCATGGAACGCGAGCTTTACATTTGTAACCTCCCGATGAAACATCCGTCGATATACTCGTATTAGCATCCGGCCCATTCCCCATTCCCTTCCGGCTGCTAGGCTGACGTGTTGCTGATCTCTGTTCGCCTATTTCCACCTCTCGATTCTTTGCATCGATGATTACGTGTTCATGTACAACGACATTCCACTTCTGCGGCTGCTCATTCGATCTGCTCGATTGGCTTCGACTCTTTCTTCTTCCACTTGCACGTTGACCTCGACCTCGACCTTGCCTCTCAGATCACTTAGATAGAACAGATCTACTACGTACGATATAGATCTGTCTATGATGACTACCGCCACAGCCGATCTCACTCCAGAACCATCCTCCACCTCGTTCTCCGTCCTCAAGGACAGGATCAAGGCGCACTACGATATCTGTTCCAGTTATTATCTGTCCTTATGGTGAGTCCGTCTTCCTCCCCTGTACCATGGCCGCACCTTTCGTGGACACAAATCACATCTTGTTTGCAACTCGCGATCGATGGGGACTGATCGATCCACCGTCCGTCATGTTCATGTTATAGGGGTCAACATATCCATCACGGTTACTGGACCTCCGAGACGGACACCATCCCTAAAGACCTAGCTCAAATCCACCTAATCGAGCTTCTCTTGAACCGAGCCGGTCACCCTTGTTCCCCCTCCGTGGCAGGGAAACTCCAACTCCCTTCCTCCCTCCGGATCGATGCCGAAACTGAGACCCCGGGTGAAAAGAACCTCAAAGTCTTGGACGTGGGGTGCGGGGTGGGGGGTACTACCCGGTACTTGGCGGAGAAGAGGGGGTGGGATGTGATAGGAGTGACCATCTCTTCCGAACAGATCAAGATCGCATATGATCTGACTAACCAATCCATCCCCCCCTCCACCCCCGGGAAGGACCTCGATGAGAAACTGGAACCGACCCACCTGACGCTGAGTTCCGGGACGAGGGTCAGGTATGGGAAAGGATCCGTCACTTTCATTCAATTGGACGCCGAATTGATCTCCCCCCACTTCGACCCCGACTCCTTCGACCTCGTTTGGATCTCCGAAGCGCTCTCCCACCTCCCCGATAAACCGCTCTTCTTTCGTAACGCTTCTCAACTACTGAAACCTCGGGGTCGAGTGGTCATTGCCGACTGGCTAAAAGCGCCTAATCTGAAGGCGCAGGAGTTTGAGGAGGATATCAAACCGATCGAGGAGGGGATGCTTTTACCCCCCCTCGGGACCATGGATGATTATTTAGGCTGGGCGGAGCAGGCTGGATTGAGGGTTAGGAAGGGTGGGGAAGGGATGGATATTGGGGATCAAGTGAAGAGGACTTGGTACGTCTCTCCCCCCCCCCCCCCCGCCCTGTTTTTCAGCCCATCATCATCGTCCCATCCCATCCCATCCCAACTCCCTAACATGTACTAACCCTCAAATCCTTGGTCTGACAGGGACATATCCCTCAACCTGATCCAATCACCGTCCCTATGGGCCTTCGCCCTGTCCCAGGGAAGAGACGTCATCGCCTTCCTCAAGGCGTTCACCGCGATGAGGAGGGGGTTCGGGAATGGGAGGTTCAGGTATGGGGTGGTCGTTTTCGAGAAGAAAGAGTAGGGCGAGAGGGAGAAGAGGACGGCGAGATGAGGCTGGGATTGGGTTGGTGGTCGGGATTGTGGTCTTAGCTGGTCGACGAGATAGATGGTTGAATTGAATGGATAGATGGATGGATGGATCATGATATCATGGATCGATACGGATAGAACGGATAGACCGGATAGATGACATACGTGAGACGCGGTTGGTTTTGAACATGAAACATGAAATATGGAATACGATAGCATCATCCATCCCTAACACTTCCAAGACCACCAACGTCGAAACTTCCAGACCCTCTAGACCTTCTCATCCGAAGCCTGAACTGGATCACCCCTCCCCTCCCCTTCCTCTCCTTCCCCAACCGCCCGTCCGGGGAAAAGCGGGGTGAGGGTGGGCGGGTAAATCACCAACTGCGGGGACGAGCGCACGTGACTGTGGGTTTTCGCTTGTAGGGATTCGAAATCGTTTTCGAATGCTTTGGATGAGGGATGGTTGGAGTTGGGTTGGGTTGGAGGTAAGGTGGATGAGGTGGGCAAAGTGGGTGGGCTTTCGGAACGTAAGGGTCGGGGAGACGAGACAGCTATGAGCTCGAGGTCCAGATTGGGAGGAAGTGAGGAATTCTGGATCCTTCAACGAGGTGCTCTGAACGCAAGGTCTCAGCTGGCCCACGGTGATCACGTGTCACGTGTCCTCGGCCAAGCACAAACAGCTCATCCACCCAGCCCGATCTCCATTTTATTTCGAACCCCCCGTTCAATCATTTCGAACTTTTTTTTCCTCCCCAACGGTTGAGCCGTCTTCTCACTCGCCCGTCAGCACGTTGAGCACCCTGGGCTGTGTTTATCCCGTACCCGATGGTGGATGTGGGTATGTCGAATGAGTATATATACGGAAGGGTTATCTAGCTTTGAGCTTTGTGAGGGGGCAGTGCGGGGTTAAGCTCGATTCCATCATATCCCATCATCAACCCTACACGCCTGCACGTTCACGTACAGTCCGAGGTCCATCTAAGGCTGAGCGACTTGTTATCATTCCAGTCACGAGTCGAGATAAAAATCCAGTCCATCAATCCGTTCACACCACTTCACATCACATCGATTCCAATCCGACCGGCTTGACCCTGACGTCTTTACAAAGGAAACCGTACCATTCGAACTGGTTGCTTGTTGACTATTCGGTGAGTCCCGTTTGTTCGTTGCCTGCACTCTGATATCGACTCGTGATCGGAATGAAACGTGGAAAGGAGCCTCTTGCTCTCGAACGACGATAAAAGTCGAAACACCAATCCCAAACGATTTCGTCTTCACCACGGACCGACCTTGGAAACCACGTAGCAAGGAACTCTCGGGAAATCTACAGTAGACTTGGGCTCCTCCTCTTCCTGATATCTGAACTCGATCCGTACAGCTGTACAATCGATCAAACCAGACTTGAAAACGGGAAGCTTATACCTTGATTTTTCGCTATCGTCTTACGCTTCTTCCTCATCCTTATCGACCACACATCCTTAATCTGGCCCGGTTTTCTTGGACATGATATCATCATCGCCTGGATCTTCTTCTCGACGGATGGATGGGTTCTCATCCTCAACCGGCTCGTTTCGCACCGTACCAACATTTCTCACTATCACGACGATTCGGTGTATCTCTTATCACAACCCCCGTCTTCTGGCTTCTCGAATCCGAACATTCCCGCCAAAAGACGAGATCCGCGATAAGTTATCTCCCAACGTAGGTTCCGACAAAGGAACCCCCCCACCCCACCCCGCTCGTCTACACGGTTGCGATAACCATCGACCGGACGGAGAAGGAAAAGAGAACTGAATCGTTGAGATTTGCTTGGCTGAGTGTGATTGGAGATAAGGATAGGGTATATAACGTTAGTCCGGCCGTGGGTGTTTGGGGGATTCGGTTTTTGACGTCAATCGATTCGATTACCCCTTTTCGGATTTACTTTACTCTCTCGCACTCGCACTCGCAAACGTAAACGTAAACGCACACGCACACGCACACGCACGGAATTCGATCCGATGGTTACGATGCCTATAGTCAATATGGAAGCTGTTACTACCAAGATGGAGAATGTGAGTCCCCCACCCCTTCCCCCTTCCACGGACCAGAACTTTATAAAGGGAACGGGAGCTGACGAGCTGGGGAGATGATAGTTGTTGAAGCCGGGGAACAACCATTTGCCTAGCGCTTTGACCAAGGATGGGCATGCTTCGACTGGCGGGAGTGGGTGGAGTACGCCCCAGAGGTTGAGGAAGGATACTATGTGAGTCTTTTCGTTTTTCTTCACCCGAAGAAAACAAGGAGAGTGGTTGTTGAAACGTATTCACGGCGTCCCATAGCGGTTACAAACAAACGGCTTTCCCTCAAAAGGAACAACAGAAGGCTGAAGTCGAACGTATCGTCCTCGCCCAAGGATTTATCCCCCAACCTCTCATCTCGGGGGAAGTCAATTGGTACTACCAATCCCTCGGGATCGACAACACCTACTTCCTCAACGAATCCCCTACCGTCATTGCGGAAGCCATCTTGTCGCTCTACGCCGCAAAGGTCATGGCTTATACGAAACACGATCCGAACGTCTTGACGATCGATTTGGAGAACGTCACGACGCAGGAGATGAGCAAGACTAGTGGCGGGAAGAAGAAGGAGGGGGCGGTTTGGATTCATACCAGTCAACCTGGGGTCAGTGCGACTGAAGGTCCTGGATCTCAGGTCGAGAAGAAGTGAGTCCGAAGGAGTCGTTCCCTGGGTGGACGAGAGTGCTGATCAGAGGTCGAACGGGCTGGCAGGATCGACGAGATGTACCTCAACAACTCGACCGTGGAGAAGGCGTTCAGGTTGGAGACTTATCGTTCGACGGGGGCCATCTCTTCCAACTCGAGGCAACAGTTGAGGTGTTATTTCCTCGAACGTTGTAGTTTCCCCTCGACCACCCCTCCATCGCTCGATTCCAACGAACCGGTCGATATCCGTTCCGTATCGGACAAGGGGTTCTTGGAAAAGGCTTCGGAAAACACGTTGGAGATTTATCAACAGGTCATGGATCAGGTCAGGATGAGGAGTGGACCCGTCATCGAGATGTTCGAGGTGGAGGAGAGTAGAGAGAGGAGGGTCGTCATCGGTTACAAGATGGGCGGGACTAAACAGTTCTTCTCCGCCTTGTCCGATCTTTACCACTTTTACGGGTTGTAGTGAGTTCAAATTAGGGAGTTGACGAGGTGATCGGCGATATTGACGAGACGATGACTTGCAGCTCGGCACGAAAGTACGTGGAACAGTTCTCTAACGGGATCACCATCATCTCCATGTACCTCAACCCGGTCCCCAACACCCGTGCTCCCCCGATCGAGCACTCGATTCATCAAGTCATCAAGGAGACCTCCCTCTTGTATTGTCTCCCCAACAACCCCTTCTTCTCCGCCAGGGCCAACCCGGATAGGGATCACGCGGTTCAGGAAGCTACTTATGCGTATGTCGGTTGGATCTTTGCTCAGCATTTCTGTAACCGTTTGGGAACCAGTTATATCGCGCTCAAGAACTGTGAGTGCGAGGTCGTTCGGATGTTGACGGGCAGAAATTGATGCTCGTTCTCACTTGACAGTGCTCGATGAGAACAACCCATCCCATGCCGAGGCTTTGCAGAACATCAAGACTCGTCTACGTGATGAGACTTTTACTCGTCAATACATCCAGGAGACTTTGCAAAACTACCCAGAACTCGTCAGGATGTGTTACATCAACTTTGCCATGACGCACTACCCCGCTCTTGACGAGGCCAGTCAGTTGACTCCCACGTTGAGTTTCCAGCGATTGAAGACCGAGCAACCGCTCGAGGAGGGTGAACTCGTCAGGGAAATCCGAAAGAGGTGTAACGATGAGGAGGCTCAGATCATGGAGGCTCTTTTGGTCTTCAACAAGCACGTCTTGAAGACCAACTTTTACCAGCCTACCAAGGTCGCGCTCTCCTTCAGGCTCAAACCCGACTTTTTGCCCCAGATCGAGTACCCTCTCACGCCTTTCGGTGTGTTTTTCGTTGTCGGATCCGACTTCCGAGCTTTCCACGTCCGTTTCAAGGACGTCGCTCGGGGTGGTATCCGTATCGTCAACTCTCGTGGACGAGAGGACTATGCCAAGAACGCCAGGACCTTGTTCGATGAGGCTTACGCTTTGGCCAGTACTCAGCAGAAGAAGAATTGTCTCATCGTCGAGGGCGGTGCAAAGGGTGCCATCTTGCCCAATGTCGGTGCCAACTTCAACTTGTGTTTCGAGAACTATGTCGACGCCATCATCGATCTCCTCATCGCTGGTCAGTCTCCTGGTATCAAGGACAAGATCGTCGACCTGTCCAACCGGACCGATCCCGAGGTCTTGTTCTTTGGTCCCGATGAGAACACCGCGAACTTGATGGACTGGGCTTGTTTCCATGCCAGGAAGAGGAACGCTCCTTGGTGGAAGTCGTTCACTACCGGAAAGAGCGCTTCGGCTCTCGGTGGTATCCCTCACGACGTCTACGGAATGACCTCCCTCTCCGTCCGACAGTTCTTGTTGGGTCTTTACAGGACTCATGGGCTTACTGAGAAGAACGTGACAAAGGTTCAGATCGGTGGACCAGACGGAGATCTTGGTTCCAATGAGATCCTGCTCAGTAACGACAAGACCATTACTGTGGTCGATGGAAGTGGTGTCCTTCACGACCCTAACGGTATCGACCGTACCGAGTTGACTCGACTTGCAAAGGAGCGTAAGCCCGTCGCGTTCGTCAACCGTACCAAATTGGGTCCCGGAGCGTACATCGTCTTGCTCGAGGATAAGGGCTTCGTCTTGCCATGTGAGTGTTCACGTTCTTCCTTGTCACTTCAGTTGCTTACTTACGCCTAACTACAGCTGGAGAGGTCATTCCCGACGGTATCACTTTCAGGTGAGCCTGGATTGCGTCCCGTCGGACGCTGAGTTCAATACTGACAGCTCCCGATCTGTAGGAACACCGCTCATCTCCGTTACAAGGCCGACATGTTCGTCCCTTGTGGAGGACGGCCTCAGGCGATCAACCTTTCCAACGTCAACCAGCTCTTCGATGCTGAGGGCAAGTGTCACTTCAAGTACATCGTTGAAGGAGCCAACTTGTTCATCACTCAAGAGGCTCGTGAGCGATTGGAGTCCAAGGGGATCGAGCTCTACAAGGATTCGAGCGCCAACAAGGTGAGTCCACTGAGAAAACGAACGGAAGCAATATGACGCTGAGCATACGCGATCATCAGGGTGGTGTCACGTCGTCTTCGCAAGAAGTATTGGCCGGTCTGGCCTTGAACGACGAGGAGTACATCGAGAACATGCTCTTCAAGAACGGGTCGCCTACGCCCTTCTACGAGGCTTACGTCAAGGACATTCAAGGTCT
This sequence comes from Filobasidium wieringae, assembly GCA_001600055.1. Taxonomy (NCBI): domain Eukaryota; kingdom Fungi; phylum Basidiomycota; class Tremellomycetes; order Filobasidiales; family Filobasidiaceae; genus Filobasidium; species Filobasidium wieringae. Next base: position 572,257 of record BCIV01000015.1, read on the forward strand.
CATCGCACGTAACGCTTCCGCCGAGTTCGTCGCGCTCAACAAGGAATACGCTCGTCACAACGGCAAGGTCCTTCGTACTCGAATCGCCGACGAGCTTGCTAGCGCTCTCAACAATTTGCAGGCCGAGCTCGAGACCAGCGCCTTGTACGAGCAGGTCGAGAGCAGGAAGAACGTTCTCGCCAAGGCTTTCCCTAAGACTTTGATCGACTTTGTTGGACTCGACAAGTTGTTGGAACGTCTACCTGAGCCTGTGAGTCTGGCCATCGATAGAAATCGTCTCAGTTGACTGATTTTGCGTTACCCTATTACTTGCAGTACCTTCGAGCACTCTGGAGTGTCAAGATCGCCTCCGACTTTGTGTTCTCGAAAGGTCTCGGCGCGAGTCAGGTCGACTTCTTCCTTTTCTTTTCTTCTCTGTCTTCCTCATCTGGTTAATATAGCTTACTTCCCGTCTCATATCGTAATCGAAAGCATTAGTCAACACAACAACAATCTTCTAGAACAATTTCATCGCATTTGTAATCGTCATTCCAACTATCAATACAGTCCCCTTCTCGATGTTTGCGATCGTAAAGGATTTTCGATTGCAACCAACGGAAAGTCATTCTCACTGCATGCGGTTCCTTCACCTCGTCCTATATCTGAACTCTGTACGCCCTGCTGTCGCAGTCATATGCCCGTTTCATCTTTTCCATCGGCGCCCAATGCGGGATCGCAGCTCGCCCGTAAGATTGGATGCGAGACTGCTCAAACTGCTCAAACTGAAGCGTGATGCGGAGCTCAGACGACTGCTCGAATCCGTCGTGCTTTGGTCGTCGGCAATTGAATCCAATAATGCCTCGAATGTGGTATTTGGATTGTAGGAAAAATTGGAAATCGGCGCTCGAGAGCTGATGGATGGGTTAGTGTCAGACTCAAATCCCGGCGTAGATTCTTCAGGTCCTGTGGTCAGGCAGCTAGACGTTGCTGAATAGGTAACTGGAGATTCTGTGGCTTCGACGAAGTAGCCATCGTTGGATGAAGGTAATGGTCCGGGCGGTGGCTGGTTGTTTTTCGACAAGACTCTAAAGCGATGTACCTCACTATTGGGTTCGATGTCCCTGACGTTCTGTATATCGAACATCTCGTAATTCCCCTTGTTTTTGAGTCCCTTGATCAAGGTTTCAACTTCTCGGGAATCGTAAAAGCCCCAGTACTTGATCAATGGGCCATCGTTGGTATCTTTTGAATGTCCGCTTCCGAAGTTGACCTTGACTTCACGCTCTTGTGGATGGATCGTCCAAACTCCTAGCTGAAGAGAGCTGGTTGAGTATCGAAACACACGATATCGAGAACAAATAATCTCACTATGATGCCTTCCACCTTGGCCAGTTTCCTTGACGCCTGCGCTTTCTTCCGTCTCTTACGTTCTTTCCTTCCGCATTGAGCTTGCGCAAAGATCTCGGGGTTATCTACTTTTACTTCGTTGAGACTCATTCTAGCTCTTGCGTCATCTTCTGCCTGCCAAACGGCTTCCAACTGCGTGGAGCACTCTCTCAGAATATGCAGAAAACCTTCGCGCTCTTTTGACTGTTTTTTGCGTGAACGACGTGCAGCAGAGGCTCCCATCTCTATCGAAGGTCACGCTGATGTTCCGTCGAGGGAAAACGATGAGTCGGTATGTGCCTTCTTCGCAGATCAGCTAAAACTGATTGAACAGCCTTGGAGACTTGTCTACTGGTCAAGGTCTATCCCAAATTTGTTCGCTTGCATTTGAAACGTTTTGACAATGAAAGGATCCGCACTGTCGGAACAGATCCAGAAGGGATCCGACACGGGGTAGACTGGAATGAAAACTGTGCATTCGTATTGCTTTGAATGATCCTGGACTGAAACTAATACTGAGCACAACCATATCGCTGCATGCTATCACTTCCCTTAGAGCGAGCTCTCCTGATTGCGGGAGGATGAGCGCGAGTACCGACATAGAAGCGGATTCTGATGGTGCGTCCTTCTCGACCAAGTTGCGAGCAACAAAATGCTAAAGGACCTTCGAATGTGACCACCTGACAAAAGGTCCAAGTGTCTTAACACGGGCCACTCGTAAAGTACGTGTACGCAAACACCCCTATACTTCTCGCTTCCCACCTGCACTTCTCATCAAGACTTCGGATACCCGGTTCCTGATTCTCATTACAACTTCGCAGTAGCTATATGTCATTGTAGATTCTCAACGATACTCGTATGTTGCCCAAACCCCTTCCAGGAGCGCGACGTGTGGCGTCCGTCGCTGGCGATGATAGCCACGCGCGGGTCGATCCTTTGTCCTGCACGGATCAAGATGGTACCGAGGAGAGGCGAAGGTAGATCATTGCAAGTCTCTCTATCGCGTTTATATCACGGGTTGTAAGCTTCTTGACATGATGCTTCTGCCTGTTTGTTGAGAAGCCTTCTTCAGCGAGAAGCTAAAGACTGGCAGATCAGTATATAAAGCAGAGCTCATAGAGTTTCTGAGCCCTCTCATTTTGCTCTCTTCACGCAGTGACACTTGAAGTCCAATTAGTATATATCACAACGAACGAGATGGAATCACAGCAAAGCCAGACAAAGGACAATGAACTACGAGATTGGGCAGCCGCTATGCCGAAATACGGTCTGCCGTTCAAGCCATCCCCGACGGCACGAGAGAAGCGCGAGATGAGATACCAGGAGAATCCACCTGCTCCGTTTCATGAATCATCGGGAAGCTGCGCCAGCAGTTTCACTACAAGTACCGCAACAGGACAGGTGAGTGTAATTATCGAAGCACAATATGAAGAGCCTAACGTACGCATGAACTTAGACCTGCACCACTCAGGGATCCCAGCATTGAGACCTGAAGAGTAGGTAAAAATCATGTAGCTGTATATCGTACATGCAATCTATCACGTGACCGAATTCCGTTTCGGGCTTGACCGATCCCTCTTAGATAAACCATCCATCCATCCCTACCCATTCCTTCACACCGTGAATGATATATGGGTTTGTCGACAGTAGCATGAGCGACAGGTCATGCCCAGTCCCCTGAGACACCTCAGCCTTCTTAAGTCACTCCGTCCGCCTACGCAAGCATACACAAAAAGTAATCGAACGATTCACTCAACGGCTAGCTGCACAATGAAGTCGAAAATCGCAATCTGCCAGATATGTTCAACCGGTGATATCGAGCACAATCTGAAGATATCCAGCGACGTAGTCAGAAAAGCAGTAGCTGAGGGTGCTCAAGTGAGATTCTCATGCTGGAACATCCTCGCAAAGTGACTAAGATAGCTTTTCCCGATCAGGCATGCTTCCTGCCAGAAGCGGCAGATTTCATCGTTCCCACGCAAGAGGAAACTTATAACCTGTCTCAACCCGTCTCATCCCATACATATACTCAGGGATTACAAAAGCTAGCGAAAGAGCTGAAAGTGTGGATAGCCGCTGGGATACACGAGCTTCCGAATGCTGCAGATGGAGAGGAAGTCATCAAGGAGAGTAAAGAGGGAAAGAAGGCTTTCAACTCTCATGTAGCTATCAACCCCGAAGGTGAGGTAGTAACGTCATATCGAAAGGTAAGTGGAACTGATTCACAGTATCTTGGTCTCATGATTCAACCAGAGTGCTTATTCTCCACGCTATAGCTACATCTATTCGACGTAGCTCTCAAACCCCCAACCTCTTCCACCTCTGAAGCCCAAGCCCATACACTAACAGGCGAATCCGCTCGGATCCTCCGCGGAACATCCCTCCCTTCTCCCTTCCTCTTCGGCCCCAGCTTGGGTCCAGTAGGTTTAGAGATTTGCTACGATCTACGGTTCCCGGAACTGCACGAGATATTGGTTAGAAGAGGTGCGAAGGTGCTTGTTTTTCCTAGTGCGTTCACGTTGAGGACGGGGAAGGATCACTGGGGTGAGTTGTGTGCCGTATACAACTTCCTCGAGCTTGTGACTTAGGTACATACTTTATCATAGCCATCCTCTGCGTAAGTCACTACCCGCGATACAGCGTAGAAAAACATCGATCGACCCTTGTCTAAATAGAAAGCAATAGCGATTCAGTACCAAGTCTACGTCTTTGCCCCTACACAAGCTGGAGCACATAACGATACCAGATCCAGTTGGGGGGAAGGATTGGCCTTTTCTCCCTGTGAGTAGGCCGCGTCATCTGTCTGTACTGTTTCTTGCCAGTGACTGACTTTGCCGTATTGGAACAGGGGGCGAGGAATTGGGACGTCTTGAAAGTATCGATGATTATGAGAAGAGAGGTGGAGATCGGACGGGACCTATGCCTAGTAGTTATTTCGTCGTGCAAGTGGATATGGCGGAAGTGGAGTGAGTCGTTCACGATCGCGATTGGTTAGGTCGGAATTGAATGTTAAGGATGTTCACGCTTTAATAGCTCTGTCCGAGAACAGATACCTTTGGCCATACAGAAACGATCAGACAGTGAGTCTCAACGTCATCGCATGTACCTTTGGTCGTACTGATTGCGACGCGTCTGCAGTGTATGAGGTGGTTGCGAAAGACAAATGAGGATACTGGATTGCATGTCGTACCCGTAGAGGACGTTCCATACACAAATCCATCCAAATGCCCATATACGGGCCTCTTTACTGCTCGTCCATCTTGATATCTTTGTCTTGGACAGTCTGCGCAGCGGCTGCCTCTTCTTCGTCATCGTCATCATCCTCGACCTTTTCCTTCTCACCGGTCCCCTTGAACTTTTGATCATCCGCAGCAGCAGTCAAAAGAGTCTGATGAGCCGCGCTCGTATCCTGCTTTGTCAACTCTCGGAGTGCCATGGTCGCGTAAGAGCTAGTCCCGAGGGTCAAACTCAATTGTAATGCAGCGAATTGACCGTCCGGCTTGTCCAAGTCCAATGCGGGTTCGCCGAGGAGGATATCCTCGTCCGATTGGGAGAGGGCGATCTCTGGGTCGTCGTATCGGAGATGACGCCAGGAGAGTTCCGAAGGGATATGGATGATCTTTCGGTACGATCCCTCCAACGAGTATTCCCTAAGATCCGCGATCTGTATCAGCCGTTTGTCCTTTCTCTGACCCAAACCCGATCCTCCGCAAGGGACTCACTTCTGATTCCTCCTCATCTTCAAAGGATCCAAGCCATCGGTCTGCATGATCTCCTGATACCTCTCGAACAACTTTCCCTCGGGGTAAGTGATCTCGTACCCAGGCATGGGGATGACGACGTCCGCGATGGTATAGTTTCCCAGATCTTCCTCTTTCAAGACCTTTACGTCGACGCTGGAGGAAGTCTGCCAGCTTCTCTTGACATTGCCACGAAAGTCGACGGGTTTGGCTGTGAGAGGGGTAGTAGTGAGTGTTAGTAGATTTTCAGGAAAGCTTTCGACTGGGGACTCACCATCCTCGCCTTGTCCCTCGAGAGCCTTTTCTTCGGCATAAACGAGGTCTCCGGCGATAGGACTGGTAGCATTCAACCTGATCCTCTCGGACGTGATCAGGTTCCAGATATAACTCTGATAAGCGTGTACATAGATGAGTCGGAGGTTTCGAGGGATCTGCCGCGAGTTGGAGGTTCCGTGTCAGTGAAACAACGACAACAACGGCGAACGACCCGAACCGACCCGACTCGGCCACTCACGTTCAGCAGCGCTCCATAATAATTGGTCTTCTCCTGATTAGGTCTAGCCCAGAATTCCAACAACGCCCTCTCCGCCGTGTTCCTCCTAGGCATCAGTTCCAGTGTCTTCCCCGCATCCCCCGTCTCCTCCCAACACTGCCTCGCTTGATCGACATCGGGATGTTCGCCCGGTCTCCTGGCCAATAACATTTCGCAGGCCTCTTTCCATTGGGATTTGAGGAGGGCCAGACCGACCGTGTGAGTGGAGACGGAGGCGGTCCCGAATCGTTGCATGCCGTAGTAGTTGATGAAGCCTCGGTGGAGCATGGAATGGAGGATGTTATCGATCACCCCTGTGTTTTCCGCCTTTACGTTTCTGTCCGAAAAGGATGGGAATGTTATATCAGTCCCCCCGCGATTTTCATTCACTGACGAACAACACCCGCTGCAACTCACCGAAGAGTGATGGTAAAGTGATTCCCCTTCAACATCCCCAATTCCAAATACTCATCCGAGTAGCTCAGATCCCCCACCCTAACCCCCCTCTCCCCCCTCTCCTTGAGTACCTCACCCTCTTTCCTCCGTCCCGTAGTGACCCCGTTGATAGCCCTCCAGACGGTCCCCAGCTTCATCCCGCGTCGCTGGAGACATACCCGCTGGACGGTTATCCCCCGTTTGTCCTTGGTCCCGCAGGTGGTTATGGATTTAGGGTCTGTACGGAGGATACGGGAGATGTGGGAGAGACAATCTGAAGTGTCCCGGTTGGTCTTCTGGAGCGTAAAGTGGATGTATTTGGGGATCTTGGGGAGGGAGTCGGTTCCTGATTGTGATTGTGATTGTGATTGGGACTTTTGGGAACCACGTTTATCACCCGGTTTGGAGTACCGGATGGCGATCCGGGAAACGTTGTCCGTCTCCAGCGCAAAGGTCTCGAAGGTGTTGGGGAAGAGGGAACGGATGGTCTGGTGGAAGACCGTCCGAGCTTGTTTATCGGGGAGTGGCTGGTAGTCGAATCGATCGGGTCAGTGGGGAAGAGCGTTAGGACGGAGACGTGGACGTGGGCGTGGACTGACATCGGATAAAACCTCCCTCCCATCCCTCGGTCTCTCGTTCCCCCATCCATGTCCAAACCCACCCGCACCCGCCCCCCCTCTTCCTCTACCACGCCCACCTCGTCCGCCCCTCTCCTCCCTCCCCCTGCCTCTCGCCCTGCCTTGCGTTCCTCGTTCGGCGGTCTCATCATCAGCACCAGCAGACGAAGGGACACCCGCAGCAGCGACCGGGGCAGAAAGCGCATTCATAGCTTCCTCCTCCTCGGCGACCTTGTCCCTCCTCTTCATCCCGCCCCACCCCCCATCGGCCCCCCTCGCGTCGAGTTGAGCCTGTTTGATCTGTTCCCGAGTCAGTTTGGGGGATCGGCCTTCCAGTAGGAGCTCATGCAGGGCGATTATTTGGGGAGCGGGGAGGAGCGGGAGGAGGGTCTGGGTGGTGGAGGAGGTCCAGAGGGGGTGGGCGGGGAATTGAAGAGAGGGGGGTAGGGTGGGGAGGATGAGGTCGGTTGTGGACGAGGGTTCGATAGTGTCGGTCTGCCCCTCATCCTGCTTCTCTTCCATCTTCTCCTCCTCCTCCTTCACGTCGCCCTCCTTCACATTCCCCACCCCACTCTCCCCCTCTCCCTCCCCCTCACTACCCTTCTTCCCCTTCGGCCTATTAAACGGATCCACAGGCAGCCCAATCTCTTTCAACCTCACCACCTTTCCCTCCGTATCGACCTCGTAAACCATGAAATCGGAAAACCTCTGCTTGACGATCCCCTCGAACGATCCTTCTTGGGAGGATAGGTATTCTTGGATGCCGACATGGGGTTCTAGCAGGGTGCCTGTTAGGGGTGTTGTACAGAATTTCAGGGTACTGGGGGGAAGATCGGTCGATGAGGAAGTCGGGGTGGGATTGGGTTTGAGACGTTTTACAAGCTGGTCATCGGAGGAGGGGCTGGGGGATCTTGCCAACGTCTTCACAAGGGAGGGAGGGTCTGACATGGCTAGGGAGCGGTCTGCAGTGAGGGAGAGGAGGGGAATCGGATGAGAAGAGAATGGGCGATCGGATCAGTCGAAAGGTGAGAACAAGTGGTTCTGGTCTGAAATTATCATCCAGGCGCGCGCTTTCAATAATCAAATTCATCTTCCCCCAGCTCGTCGACGTCGTCTGCCCCTGCTACTTGACCTCCCCCTCTCCCTCCCCCTCTTGACCCTCGACCTCGACCTGCTCCCGACCTCGACGCTGGGGCCAGATCGACCTCGGATTCCGAATCAAAGTACCGATCTTCTGCGTCTTGAGCGGCGATCGGGTCGGGTTCCGAGGGAGGTTGGAAGTCGATCGGGTCGTACGGGATCGTCTGCGGGGTTGGCAGGTGGGCCAGCAGGTGGGACAGGACAGGTGGGCATATGGGCAGGATGAGATGGTACGGACGATCAACGAGGGGAACCAAAGTGTAACTGTGACAGCCGACTCACATCCATCCCATCCAAAAACAACTCCAACACCTTCTTCTCGAACGCTCTCTTCAATTCTTCCCCTTCCAGTCCCTCCTCCTCCTCCCCTCCATCCTCCTGCTCCTCGTCGTCATCGTCATCGCTACTCTCAAACTCCTCCCCCTCCATCTCCCTGACCCGCTCCCACTCCCTCTCCCCCCTCCGCAGATCCCTGAGTTCTTCCCCTTCTCGTTCCTCCTCGTATGCCCCGAGGAGTCGGTTCAGACGACCCACATGGGGGCGGTGAGTGGGCATGAAGCCGGAGAGGGCCCAGTCGGATTCGGCCCGGCCCCTTTCGGTCTGTTCTGTAGTATTCCCAGTCCCATTTCCAGGTCCAGGTCCAGGTCCAGGTCCATTCCCGGTCCCATTTCGATTCTGATCATGGTTGTGAACCCCCCCACCACCCATCCGGGCAAACAACCCACCCCACCTCCGTCCCCCTTCTTCCCACCCCACCCATCTCCTCCCCTCCTCCGTCCCCGCCCATAAGATCCTTCTCCGCTTGATCCGCCCGATCCTGGACCTCTCCCTAGGGCCGACCAGACGACCCACCAACCCTGCCAAATCAGCGGGAAGCGCTTCGAGGTACTTTTCGAGGAATTGGGTGGGGGGGAGAGGGAGGTGAGAGCTGGGAGGGAGGGAGAGGTGGGTTAGGATTTGAGTGACCTCTGTGGGAGATAGGGGAGTGGAGCGGGGCTGAGAGGGGTATGACATGGGCTTTTATTTGGTTGAAGTCCTTGTGGTCGAGGTCGAGGTCGATTTGATCGGGTTCACTTTCCTCCCTGGATCTCCCTGTTTCCTCAGTTTCTCTACTTTCTCTGGCTGAGGTAGACGGCCGAATCAGATCTCAAACCAGTTGGTACGTTCAGGACGATCCGAACGATCAACGATCAGTAGGTCAGGGAAACGACTGGACGATCCTAGATCCTTGTCGTTGGTCGTTGGGCTTGGTCGCGATATGCTCAATACCAATAAATTGGATGACGACTGCTCGAACCCCGAACACCTCACGACCTCTCGACCTCTCGATGCGACCTCACGATGGACGACCCGACACGACACGACGACTCGATACCACACCCGAGCGACCGTTCATGACCGACCAATGCACATGCACACATGGTAGGTATCGTACACAACTGTTATCACCACCACCTCGTCTGTCAAACTGCAGCAACCTGTGAATCGGTGGATGTGATTATTGGGGATCGGGACGGGGAAGATGCTCAGGGACCATACACTCGGGAAGGGGGTTTGGGCGGTTTGCTTTGGTTTGTCTGGGGTTGTCGGATGTGTGATTACGATTTGTAGGTTCAGGTGTAGGTGCAGGTGGTGATGTCGATGTCGATATCAGCAAGACCCGCTCGAATGAAGGGTAAGGATCATGTCCCCCGCCCGGTGATCCATGATCCAGACCGGTGAGAGATCGTAAACCATGTTTCCCGAGAACACGAGAATCAAGGTAGACAGGTTCCAACAACTATGTTATCTTCTATAACAAACCAATCGATCAAATCAACTCGACCCCCTTTATCGAAAGAAACCCAAGACTCACCCTCCAGAGCGAAATCCCCGATCATACGACAGGATCAAGTCGACATGGTCGTCCGACCGGGACTAGGTTCTCTACTGGGGAAAACCGATTCCGTCGTAGAAGGCATGACCTGTTCCCGTACCGTACCATCATTCACGCCGCTCGATCAGCTCGAAATTCCCCACGTAAAGAAGAAACGCGATAATACGCACCTGGACGAATTGGATCATGGAGAACATGTTCCAGAACGATTTGACTTCCTCTGATAATTGGTCTGGCGTGCGTGAGCGGTTCAGTAGCGCTAGGATGATCCGGAGGACTTTTCCTCGCTGCCGTGAAGAGGGGGGTTTGAGCGTTCCGACCGGTACCAAGAACGTTACGACGACGACGCGAGGGACATACCATGCTCTCCCCGTTAGCGGCGAGGTGGTCCAAGGGGATACTGGAGAGGAGTCGGTACATCTCCCTAGCGGTTTGTTCTTGCGATTCAGCCACCGTATCCGCCCCCGCGTCCAAGAACGCTTTAAAGTCGTACTGCCGGGCAAGTAGTTTAGATTCAATCAGCTCGAGCGTTCAGTCGGGGCACACCCAAGGGGACTGCTCACCAAAGCGAATTGAACACTGGCAGCGGTGATCAAACAGTTGGCCACCTGCATTCCAAAGATGGCGCTCGAATCGGGTGATAATCCTCTCGGATCGATCGTCCCCATCCCCGACTCTCCCCTCTGCGTGGCCAGATCGGGCGGTAGACCATCCAATACCTCTCGAATCCGATCGTGGGCTCGAACGATCCATTCGGATTCGCGGACGATGATGGATTCCATATCCGACTGACCCGATTCCCCGGGAAGAGGATCCGATTCCCATACGCTGGAGAGGTTGAATCGAGCTTGGACGCAACGATGGCGGAACAAGACCTCGGACATGATCTTGAACAGTTTACTGACCGCTACGAAGCCCACCATGATGCTCGTCCTCTGTGGAGGCTGAGGGAACGATCCTTGAGCGGTGATGAAATCGTCATCCACCTCCAACGGTAAGGAACATAACCCCTCGTGATCGTTCATCATGGACGGTGTACCGGAAGAAGCCTCGGTCTTGTCGATCGCATACAGGTGCCAGAACGTTCGTCGACGGAGTTGGATCTCGGTATGATCCACCCCCGTACTCGCCGTCCGAACGTCATCGTGCATGTTCATTCGGTAGGCCAGAGCGATCGCTTCGGCCATGGTAGCCGTAGCCCTAGCCACCTTGCCCGTACTCGCGCAGAAAAAGTAGTCGCTGGAGGGTCCAGACTGTCAGCCGTCCATTCCAACTACCCCCCGCCCCGCTTCGACTTACCACAACAGCGTCCCCACCTGAATCAAGTTCGGTTCCTTGTACCGTCGACGTTGTAAAAGCTGACTCGCGCGGTAACAAGTATTCTGTAGTTTTTCCAACTCGGACTGAGTGTAATGCTCTATCATCCTCGATTTGGGGGATTGGGAGATGACGTATGAAGTCAGGGAGAGTAGGAACGCTCGGAATTCGACGTCCTGCACGTCAGGCTGGTTAGTGCATGTTCTTTTCGACAAACGAGTCGACCCGGAACCCACCTTATGATCCAGCCGGGTAGCAAGACAGACGGTAAAGTTTGGTTTGTGGACGATCGGGGTCTGTCCTCCGGCACGACGAACTCGATCAGCCCTCCTGCCCCACCACCACCCGAACTGTACTCACCAAAGCGTGCAGATGCCTCAAATAAAGACTGATGAAGAAACTGACGGTACTCCAACTAGTAACGTCTTCGATCTGAGGCATAGTGTTGAGCGAATCCTGGAGTAATTTCATAGGGGGGATGGAGGACGATGGTTGACCTGTACTAAAGCTCGCCGTCCTAGGTCTATCTTCCCCCCTGAACTGATCCCCCGTCGTGGCCGTCGTGGAGAGCGGAACCGCATTCCCACCCAAGGAACGGGGAGTGAATTGCACAGCCCGATATTGAGGGGAATTGAATTCCTCCATCCCATTCGAGAGGGGACCCGAACCGACGTTCATCTCTAGCGCGTTTTCCCCCGAGGTGATTCCCGGATGAACATACCCTGCCGTCGAAGCGACCCCATCCTGTCTCCCTCCCTGTCCGTAGTCCAGGGACATATGTCTCGCCCCATTCCCGCCGGTGGAGAAATCACTGACGAATGATTCCCGATGTTTCAACCCGGGGTTAACTACCGTCCCGTTCGCAGAGTGCCAACCCCCGTTCCCCTCCATCCCGCCGTTGTAGACGTTCAGATCGGGACTGGTCATCCAGAATCCGGACGATTCCATGCCGACGAGACCCGTATCGAAAGCCACCTTCATCCGTCCCCCATCATCCCCATTGAACTTTCTCTTCTCCCCCTTTTCCTTCCTACTCGATTGCGATGGTCCGTTCGTCCCCTGTCCCTGTCCCTGTGCCGCACCCGCCTGCCCCTGACCCTGACCACCTGTCGATCCGATCTCCACCTTGACCCCCCGATCCCCAGTGATCCAACTGTTAGGTCTCCCGGGTCGTTTATAAACATGATGATAAGTGCATTCCAAACCGATCGCCGTGCACCCCGTACAAGGCGTCTGGGTCGGGTCTTCCGTCGGGTCTGTTTCTGCGTTGGGGTTCGAGTTCGAGTTGGGGTTGGGGTTGGGGTGAGAAGAGGAGGAGGACGGACGAGGAGGAGGGGTAGGTCGGACGCATTTGATCTACTCGCACGGGCCGGTCAGAAAGATCATCCCTGGAATTCTAGCTGAGATTGAAGATGACGAGGGGACTCACCTTGCGTTTCCGACAGATATCACAGGTAGGTTTCCTCCCCCCTGGGACTTTAGACGGTTGTCCGTTTCCCGTAATGCCCGTGTTTGCTGTGTTAGAACCGTTCCCCGTGTTCCCCGTGTTCCCCATGTTCCCCGTGTTCCCCGTGTGTGCGCTGCTGTGAGTGTTGAACCCAGTCACGCTCACAGAACCGAGGGAAAGGTCGGGATCCATCTTCCTCCCGCTCCCGTCCGATCCCATTTCTACGGTGTTCGAGCTTGTATTCGATGGTTTCCCATTACCTTGTCCGCCGTGACCGCCATTCACATTCAGGTTCTTGCCCGACCTCTCACCCTTCCCGTTCCCATTGAGGAGGGCGGACCGGAGAGGTTTCCTACCCGGTACTTTTGGTGCGTTGAGGTTCTGGGTGTGATGAGTTTGAGTAGGATGGATAGGGGCCAGGGTAGGGCTCGAAGTTCCCCGTTTTTGCATTTGCATTTGCGTTTGCATTTGCGTTGGCGTTTGCGTTGTTGAGAGAGAATGGGGGTGCTGCGAGTGTTGCGACTGCGACTGCGACTGTGACTGCGAATGCGAATGCGATGCTCCTTGTTTGTAAGGGTAACGAGGATCTTGCTGCCATTGTAGGGGCGCGGTCGGGGTTGGGGTTGATTTGATAGGATGGGGGTGGGGGTGGGGCTCGTTCTCATCGTCGTCGTCGTCGTTGTCGCCCTCGTCGTTGTCGCCCTCGCCCTCGCCCTCGTCCTCGTCGTCGTCATTCGAATCAGAATCAGAATCAGAACGTCCCACCCCATCCTCCCCATCTCGACCCCGTCGTTCCCTATGACCCTTCGACTTTCCCCCAAAAGCTAGTCTGGAATTGAGATGCGTGGGGTCGGACAGGGGAGCGTACGGTGGGTTTGACCAGTTGTTCGTGCTCATGGATGGGTCGGGGAGGTGTCGCTCGAGGTGTCGACCATCATGGCCGTTCAGGTGTTGTTCATTCAGATGTCGACCGTTCAAACGTGGATCGCTGAGATGTTGACCGTTCCCGTTCCCGTTCCCGTTCAAGTGAATGGGAGCGACAACCCCTGACCCTGACTGAGCGATCATTGTTGGAAAACTCATCCTCCCTCTTCCCCTGTACTCTAGAGCTAGATACTCTCTTGTTCCGGTCCTCGATCTCCCGTGTGCGTGCCGATTCGGATCGACTCGAGACTTTCTGGACGTGTGATCGAGTGGGGAGTACGATCCTGTTACTCTCCGAGCGCTCAGATGGTCGTAGCGGGCATCATCTAGAGTGTTTTCTGGTCCGAGGCCTCTGAGGTCGATGTCGAGGTCGAGGTCGAGGAATCTGCGAATCCGAGAAAGCGAGCGATTTGACTGTTTACGGAATTGAATCCGGCAACTCGCACTCTCCGCGTGGCTCCACGTGATCCCCCCTCGTGCACCTGATAACGCATGGCGGGTGGGTGAGAACGCATGTTGCTACCCGGAGGGGTGTTGTTTGATAACGATATGACGTGTATCGTTGCACGGTGTTCCACGCAGTTGACCGAGGATTGACCGGGAACGCCGATACTCAGGTTTCGTTGATATAGAACCTCGACCTCGACTGTTCGTCGTCTCTTCCACGATCGCTCGACATTCTTTCCACATCCTCTCGAACAACCCTCCACGCCCACGCCCACGCCCACGCCCAACCATAACCATGTCACAGCCACACCCACACCCACACCCAGAGGAATCGGCTTTCCACCAGATGATCTCAGGCCACCCTTATTTCCCCGGAGATCCGTTCATCAAGACGAAAGCTCAACAGGGGAGGGACCGCGTCAAACAACTCAACGCCACCTGGGACAAATCGCAGCGCAAGGAACTGTTGCAGCGGTACTGCGGGGCCTGGGGGGAGGGGAGTTTCTTGGCGTTGCCTGTTTTTGCGGAATATGTGGGTACACTCACTACGCCGGTGGTGGTCATCCGCAGAGGGAACGTGGTTTACTGAACTCAAGTGGAATGGAATGGATGGGCGGGACAGGTGTTCAACTTGCAGGTAGGGGAGAATACTTATATTGGACCTAATAATGAGTTTCTCGACGTCGTCCCTAGTAAGTCCACGTTCTTCTCGTCGTCGCCTTCCTCTTCCTCTTTCTCTTCCTCTTTCTCCTTCTCTTTGCGTTTCTCTTTCTCCGTCTTTGGTCCATGTCGTACAACGTGTACAACGTCTTTTAGGAAGATCTAAATCGGACGGACTGATCGAACGACGACTTGTAGGGAGGAGAGAACACGAACGGGTCACTATCACTAGGTCAGAGATGGGGAGGACGAATGGGATTCCGCGTAGGGGCGGTTGATGAGGGAAAGCGAGGAATCGTCGCCCGTTACCCGCTGCCCACTGTCCGGCTCGCTTGCGATAACCCCAGACAAGACCCTTTCCCAGGCCGGACATTGGGGTTCAGATCGGTCCCTCGCCGTAAGAAAATGAACGGGTAGATGAGGATGAAGGTGGAGATGGGGATGGGGATGGGGATGATGAACCGAGGATGGAGGACCGAGAGCAAAGTCGGGATTGAATTCGAGATCGAGAACCGATCTGGCTCCTCATCTATATTCTTATACTCTAATCGACAGTCGATGACCGACGATCGAAGGGAACAAAACCCCATCCTGGATCTCATGGTCTACGTCCCGATGAATGTCAAGTTTGGGTTCTTGAGTCGATGAACGGGGGAGTTGAGCTCGGGCTGGACTGGGGTCAGGTCGAGGGCGAATTTTGGGTTGGGGTCGAGATCGGATTGGATTGACGGCGGGTTACGGGTTATGGGTTATGGGTTACGGGTCACTGATCATCTCTTTTTCCTTTTTCTCTTTTCGTCTGGGTCATCTATCTACCCCGGTCATCGCGGTCCGCTTGCTCTTCCCGGGTACTTATGCGTGCTCTGCATATCGGCTCTTCCGATCGACTCCTCCTTTCCACTGTCACTCCGGCGCCGTCTACGTCCTCGTTCCTATCGCTCGCTCACCCGCTCACTCCACTGGCCATCTCACGTGAACCATCGACTCACTGGCTCACTCGCTCGCTCATCGGCTCACTACGCTCGCAGTCAAGATCGGTAATAACTGCATGATCGGTCCTTCTTGTCATTTCTACACTCCCGTACGTCCCCCTTACGTCTCCGGTCGATCGGGGTGGTTTTGTTTCTTACCGATTTCCCTGATGTTTGTACTTTTTTGGGATGGGATTGGTTCGATTCGATTTGACCTCATTCTCTCCGACCTCATTCTATTCGGTTCGTTCGCGATACAGGGACACCCGGTCGATCCGGATGAGAGACGAACGGAGATCGAATGGGCTACGCCGATCGTACTAGGTCCGTCCTTTTTCCACCTCACCCTTTCTTACCTCTATCGACCCCTTGGTTTTATATTCCGCATCCTGACATTCCGTACACCCAATTACAACACAGGCGACGACGTCTGGTTAGGAGGAAACGTCACCATCCTAGGAGGAGTCCGGATCGGCTCGGGGTCCACGATCGGGGCGGGGAGCGTGATCACCAAGGACGTACCGCCCCGGAGCGTCGTCGTTGGGAACCCTGGGAGGGTGGTCAAGACGCTTCCCGAGTTGAGCGGGGAGGAGAAGGAGGTGCTACAGGGAGAGAGGGGGAGGGGGAAGGAGGCGGAGAGGCAGAGGGAGAGGATGAGGGCGTGGAGGGAGGCGGAAGAGTAGGGTACCGATAGGGGGCTTCATGACCTTGATGGACAGGAGAGGTTGTTGCGAAGGTCAATATGAATCAAGATGTTTGAAATGGTAAACGAAACACCACAATGCGTATATCAGCTCGAGATACAATTGATCAGACGTAACTACATGTCCTCGCGTCAGACCATACTTTTCGTTCATCGTTTGCATCGACAGCTATACATAGACGGCTTGGTAGGAAACAACCGAACGCCGTCCCAATCCCTCATCAATTCTCCGAGGCTGTACTGACAATCGACGCAGCGCGAGTCCCAAAGTGGTTGGAGGCAGCAGACGAACGCTCATCTACACTATACATGCTACTACTGGCGCTCGCACCACTGTGCGCACAGCAAGAGCTTGGCTCTGTCCCATGTATCCCTGCAACAGGGTCGCCAAGGGGACTGTGACTGCCGGACCGTTCCTCGACTGTACATCCGCCCTCAATGCCCGCAGTTTTGCCACCCAGAAACGCCCAGGTTGGATCTTGCATTTCGGATTTTGACGGACCATCGTCTTCTCCAGCATCAATAATGACGGCTGCCAAAACCCCAAGAGCCTCCTTCTGCAGCTTCACAACCCAAAAAGTGGCGTTAGTCTGTTTTGTAAGCTTTCCGATTTTTTTCGACCGGAACTTACTTTGGCTTCCCCATCAAGCCATTCCACTACCCAGGATCGCTTTCCACCTTTTTCGAACGCAGGATAGTCTTGCTTCAATCTTGCTCCCACGCTGAGACGCTCGGTCCGAGGGCAGGACGTAACGTCAGACGAAGCAACGAACCGATTGTCCGCCTGAGCGATATCTTGGATAGGCATTTTGATTATTCGGGGCCTTTCTCACTGCAATCGATACTGCGTTCAGTAGGATTGGACAAGATTCGAAGGTGAGAATATGTAGAAGGCGCAGCATCGTATCATCCTCTGTGTGATGACCCTTTTCA
The DNA here is from genome assembly GCA_001600055.1 of Filobasidium wieringae. Classification (NCBI taxonomy): domain Eukaryota; kingdom Fungi; phylum Basidiomycota; class Tremellomycetes; order Filobasidiales; family Filobasidiaceae; genus Filobasidium; species Filobasidium wieringae. The sequence continues at coordinate 589,364 of BCIV01000015.1, forward strand.
GAAGTGTCGCAACATGACGCGGGGGATTGCGCGATGTGGCGAAACGTCGTCTTCGAAGCACGTCAAACCACCTCATCACCGAGATCGACTGGAAGTTCGATCACGAACACGTTTTGGCAGACGAAGAAACATCGAAGCAAGCTCTACATTCATAGAATAAGTCTTGACAGAATTTCGGGAACGCTCCACTTACAGGTCTGAGTGTTGTCCCCCTTCCCTCTTCTCCTGAAGCCAATATTGACACTAATGAAACATGAACTACTATCAAGTCGTCAATCCCGAAGCCCTCGTACCGACGTCGAGACTCAATGGCGATACAAAGTAGAGGTTAAAAATGCACTTCGGTAAATGTGATCTAGGTTAAAGCTGGAAAGAATACCTCTTTTACAGGCTCAAAGGAGGACGTCAGGGATCGCGCGAAACTCTACTCAAGAGGAAGGGACGAAACCCAGGCCCACAGAGGCGCCTCGCCTCGATCTCTGCCCTCATCGATGCAATATGATCATGCCTCGCTCTGACCACTGTCATTACATCTACAAGTAGCGTAGGCTGCTTGGCTTCAGCAGCGTGCGCTGGTCAGCTGCTGCTTACAAACGTTCCATGATCAAGTTTCGTGTTCTTTGAAGAACGTCCATCAGATGTTGCCGCTACCTGTGCCCAGGTAGTGAGGTCGCTCGTCGTTGATTGTTTCGTAATGTTGACTGAATAAAGTGATTCACCCTCTTCAACTACGATGGTACTGCTGTCAGAGATGGAGCCGTCGGTCATACCAATTTGCCGGTGCGGTAAATCCTCGTGACGCCCTGATACGAAAGCGTGCTCGTAATCAAGCTTGGCGTGCCCAAAGAGATTCGGTGGGACCAACGGAAGTGTTGGGAACACTGGCTTAGGCTTGATTGAGGCTTTACAGGAATTCTGTTGACGTATTGGGCTCGAGGACGATCCAAGAAACTCCTTGAATAGACGATGCAACCTTTCCTGATCTGCCTTCGCCTCCTCCTTGTCAGCTTGATCTTCCCAGCTGTCAGGTATGGTAGATTGAACGGCTTTTGAATGCATCTGCTTGATTGATAGATCGCGTTACTTGGCCATCGCCATAAATCCAAACGGCCTAAGTGATACAATCGTTCTTTATATACCCTTTATGTTTATGTCGAAACTCCTTTCACGTAACATGTAACAAGAAGCACGATCAGTCGCGACTGAGAATAACTGTTCGCGACTGCGCGTCGTCGTTTCATCGCTCCATGACAGGCAGGGAGTTGCCACTACATGAGGACGCCAATCCAACCAGGGTGTACCACACGATATGCGGTATCTTTTGCGCTTTTGGCACTCGCTACAATCGGGATCATGCCTAGACACCTATCGCGATTAGTCATTTCGGCTTAGCGATACGGACACTGGTGCTATATCCTTTCATTGTATGCACGAATCCAGAGAAAGAGGTCTTCGGGCGAGAAGGGAATAGTAGTATCGATTCACGACGGAGAAGTGAGGAAACTTCTCCTTCGACACAAGAAAGCAATCCTTTGAAAACAAGAACTTAAACTACGGAAATAATATGTAGAATACAAATACGTATACGTCTGCGCTTCTTTGTGCTTTAGTATCCTTAAGGGCCAAAGGTTTATACTACTTAAGGAAGGAGAATCTATGAGAAACCGGGAAATTAGCTTCGTTCATACTGTACAATACTTTAGCGTGGAAAGCCGTCACAACGGCTCACTTGATCCCTGGAAAATGACGTTCCACATAACTCAAGTCCGGAGGTGCCGCTTCGCTAGTAGTCGATTCAAAAGACGCTTTGCCGTCATTTGTTACAATAGATGATTGGGACAAGTCAGAAAGAGGATGAAATTCCGAAGTTCTGTTGACAGTACTAGCGGAGGTTCTGGGTGGCGTATTACCGGTACTTGCAGGCCGTTCAAGAGAGTCATTCATGAAAGAGGATGCCATCCGGGCCTGTTCCATCGAATTTTGCTGTGTATCCCAACGATGTAGAGTGGTTTCGAGCCATTCATGGTCGGGATCACCCGGAAATATCGGCATCCAAATCCGCAACCCGTCCGAAATCAATGCATTCCCGTTGACCCGCACGACGTTCCTATGCAGATACTGGCCTTGGTGATGGGCGATAGCGTTTCTTACCATTCGTTTCATACGAAACCAATCATTGGCGCCGTCTCCGTAGAATACATAGCACATCAATGGTTTTTGTTCGGGGGGGTCCCTTTCCCCGATCTTAGTGTCTAACCAGGAGTTTTCGATCACCTTGATCGTCCACGGAGCGTTTGCAAAGCTTCCTTTGTTCTTTTCGATGACAAATCTCACCGGCATACTGATTTCACCTTGGCCTGTGCAACGAATGGAATGATCAAAAATACGTCAATGGAGATATCAAGGAGATGAACAGCAGATCGTTATTCACCCCGCACCTCGGCGCTGACGTTGTTAAAATACTCATACTCCTCCGGGAATGGCATCTCGACGTATCTATCTTTTAGTTCCCGCTCTGCCTCTAGGTCAGCGCGTCTCCCGCGATATTCCGAAGGCATGGTTGTTCGAGAGTGAGTCAGGTTCAGTGAGGGCGATAGTTCACGCCTGTTCTTGGGTATATCGACGTATAGTTTGGTGACTATATATACTAGGCTGGGCTAGCGACATCCTTTGTATCCTTGAAAAAATCAGCCTTCTCCTATACGCTTCCGATAATAGCCCAGCAAGACGGTGACGCAATCCATACGTCACCTAGGGGTACGAATATCCTCGTTTGCGGGTTCCTTTCAAGGGATTACTAAGGGTCTGATAGGGTTAGGCTTTCTGTACGTGCTACGCTGAGTGATTCTATCATGATCAGTCTAACCATCCCTGGTAAGTCGACTCTGTGAATTCCTGTCAAAGCAGGCGCCAAAGGGGCATCTTGACGTGCCTATTCAAATCATCAAATTCGACTCTTCAATTGAAACGGTCTGAGGGATCGTTGGTACGACTCGACTTCATGAAAGGTTTATCGATCGGTTGCATCACGTAGGTATCGTATGTTCGACGCCGGATCTACCGTCGGGCAGGACGAGTGGATGATCATCCTCCGAACCTCGCAGATACTGCGCGAGATATAAGCTATAATGCCAGGTGATCGCGACACCAGTATGAACGTGTTATCTTGACACCAGACTTGACCTGCGGTGACAATCGAAGTTCTGGATTGAATGTTTTCTTGTAGAGCTGAGTACAGATTCGAAATCGCGGGTGATTGACCGTGGTGGAGGTGGTGTTCCATCTCAATCCGAAAAACTGTCGCTCGAAGGATTGATACGGTATGTTGGGTCAACATCGAAGGATCTGGAATCGCCTGGGACATGGAAGTTCAGCCCATACCAAACTTTCCTTTTCACGGTTATCTGTGGATGACACGAGAGACGAGTATGAGGCGTATCGGTCGAGCAATTCGATATCAGAATCGGTTCATCATCATTGACGTTGGCATTGACGTTGTATCACTCTGATATTAGCTTCGAACGAGTTTATGGCTCAATAGGGAAGTCGTAGACCCGCGGATAGACGAGTTTCAGTTTGACAATAGTACACTACACTGCTGATTAGGGTTTGAACAAGCCTTCATGATCTCTTCTTTGAACAAGATAGATAGTCACATGCCTTTAGCTCTAATTCATACAGAAGTGTTGCCCGATCGACCATAGACAACATAACAGGTCGTCTATTGCTGCGTTCCGACCTCGTATTGACCAATCCGCCGCATTGGCTATCTGTTGATCAGCCATATCACGTCTTTCCTTGGCGAAGCCTTATACTCGATGCGATACCAACGACTCTGTGAATCTTGATAGGCATCAGTATCTAGCAAGAGAAACAGAAATGCTCGAACCATATCGTTCATCCAAGCTGAATTTCTTGCCACCTCTCCCTGACAAATGGTCCTTCCCGATACCTAGCGTGAATCCACACTCGATCATTTTTTCAGTTGATGTCTCGAACCTCCACATATCGAGTCTAGTATACTGCCAGTATTCTACTATATTCTGCAAGAATATGTTAGTCAGACACAATGCCAAAGGCCGGCCTTCCCCAAACGCAATCTCGAAAGCGAGATGATCCAATCCTGCGGTGCGTGCGTCACATATTTACTTCCCCCCTGTTCACGTCACCAGAGTAACTACAAGCCCTTCTTTCCTCTCGTAGGATAATTTCGCTATGCTGACCGTATCGCTTAGAGAGACCCAAGAGCTCTGTTGTCTGTCAATCTTCTTCAATTCGGTCACTCAGCTGAAACGCGTAGAGTAGTCGGATGCAAACGTCGGATGCAAATGCCGAGGGTTACGTAAGCGATTCCGGCGATGCTCGATCCTTCTTTCTATACGAATATCATCAACATCGCCCATCAACTCCACCAACATGTCATCAAGCAACAAATCAATCTCTTAACATATCCCGCCCCAAGAGATCATCGAGATCATAGAGAGACCATCTACAAACGGTCAGAACGTTCAAACCTCTTGCATACTGCCTCACGCGTTCTCAAAGAACCTCTTGAGTGGAAACACATTCGTTCAACGGACAAGCCCCAAGTCTGCTCCTCCAAATCAAGATCCATTGAGGTCCCTACTACTTGCGGGAGTCATTCGGATAACTCCTAGCTTTCGACTCGTAAAACTGCCTCAAACCCAGCTCCTGCTAGTACCCGAGGCGGATACCAGTCTCCATCGCCATCTTGTATTCCATTCGAGTAATCGTTTGGCAAACTGTTGGGACAACTACCTCTTTGGTGAGTTTATCCTACTCGTTATGCTCACGTGTATGAAACTCTGATATCGTTCACATTGCCACCCTAAGAGGACTGAAACTTACCGTCGTAATCTCCCAAAGTATCCAGACCCATCCCAGTCAACACGCTCGACCCCTATATCATTGGTTTCTTCTTCGACAACAACAACCGTCTATGACAACTTGTCGTTGCATCCTTATCATCAAATGAACGAGATACTTATCACCCCGCCCAGTAGAAAGCCTAAGATCACCCCTCTATCAAGCGAGACACTTCTCAATCGATTCGGTTTCCCTAAAAACATCTCCTCATCTACACGTCCCGGACATCCTTATCACAGCCACATCCCTCACCCTCAAGCGAAGTATTATGGGAACAGATCTCCATTCACAAAAATCCAATCGATCAAGCAACCAGCTACAGGCCAAGGCCCATTCCGCTTACTCGAACGTGAAAGTCGTATTCAACGTATCCGAACTTCTCTCGGCAACAACATCCAACAAATCAGTCCTGTTAAATTGGGGAAAGAGAATCAAGATCCTCGGAGCAGTAAAGAAGTTGACCCGAAGACCGCTGCTACAGCTCCAACTCGACGAAGGTTCGCAAGCGTGGAGCAAAGGGAACAGGTTAGGCAATACGTAGCTCGAACAGTTCGGGAGGAAAACGCGAAGCTTTTGGAGCCTGAAGCCCAACCTACTGTCGGTCATCCGGATCTACTTCGAGAGCATGACAACACTATACCACCTCATTCACCCATCTGGAGCGGAGGTCGGCAGCTTGACGCAATGCAAGATGGAGGAGGGATAAGGGGTCGGATCATGCAGAGGAAAGAAGAGAGAAATGAGTTGTGAGTATCGGTTTGAGTCCTTTATTCATCTTGAACCATCATTTCGTATAATAAGAGATGAATCGTATTTTGGTATGACTTGAGAAGCCCGCTAATCGATATTTTCGCTATCACTTAGGTCAAATCGCTTTATTACCCCTATTCCCAACCGTACCTTTTCAAGAACCGATCATACCCCTCTGTCTTTCCGAGCTGCACAGGAACATCTGATTTATCTTCCTCGAGATCATCAAGAGGATCTTATTCAGCTAAATGATGTGGTACCGTTTGAAAATGGGATGGGACGAGATGGGTTGAGGAGGAGTTTGGGACAGGTCGATCTTTCTGCTTCGATGGGTGAATTTATTGGTGAGTGGACTGGCACGTAGAGTAGGGCATCAGTTAACACCAATATCCTGATTATTTGACTACACCATAGATGCTGAGACACCGGGAGGGTACCGGTTTTTCCCCAGTCAGCGAGAAGAACAACTTCCAGGGCTCAATCAGCAACCAAGATTCATCGCGTTCACCAATTTCGATGCATACGAGCTTACAAGCAGCACAGACTGCCCTTCGACTCCACCTAGATCAGTCAAAACGGGAACCGATATGGAACTACTATCTACTCCAGGAGATAGTCCTGGTATGCTCGGACTAGGCATTGTCTGTCCTACACGATCTCCCTCGCTTATGGACATGTCACCCTCACCGATGCGCATCACGGAGAGCTTGTTCACACCACCACCCCAAACCCAAGGTCCTCGACGGAGACAAGTCACGATTAAGGATCTCGGCATGTACAATTCAGATGCTGAAACGGACGAAGGGACGGACGAAGAGATGGGTTTAAGCTTTTGTACGCGACGGGAGCGGGACCGTATCAGGCTCAGTGAGACTTTACCCATTCCATTCACAGCCAGGGAGCTTGTACTCGAGCGCGCTCGATCCCGTACGACTTCTTCTATGTACTCTCTACCTCTACCTTTCAACAGGATAGGAGGAAGAAGACAGTATCGAGGATCCTACCCGTTCGGACACCCTATTGGCAAATTCGTCTTTTTTGGGCTGGTGGTCTTCTTGTTGGCATCGCTCTGTGGGCTAGGGTGCCAAGGAACAGAGGTCAGTATGTCATCAATTAGAGTCAACCATACCGGCTGGCCGCAAATCCTCATGGGGGACGACCATCAGGTCTTGAACGGACTGCACGGGCTCTCCTCGGGGACGGAACATGCATATGCATCTCCCACTGTCATCAACCTGCCCGGAACACAGCTGGATATCACGATCACTCGACCTGCCCTAAAGGACCATACTCGCTCGCATGTATCTCATCGATCCAAGCGAAACTCTTGTGGTACAGCGTCGCGAGGACGGTTGCGGAACTTGGCCATATTTGATCGTGCGATCTGGACACCCCGCTTGCGACGTTGGGGAACTTTGCTTTGCGAAGGTCACGGCCCTCCCACTGCTATCAAATAGCGTATACCCCTTCAAACTCGGTATGCAGATTCCAGTTTCAGACTGCTGGATCATTTACTCATGGTCTTTATATGACTTTGTAGCCCTGATGAAGCTATCGACTCGAAACAAGACATAGCAAAAGACTTGCTCTGCTACTGATAACGGACTACTGTATGACCTACGGGCAGCCAAAAAACGCTTCGATCGCCTCATCTTCCCTGTGCATATATATCATTGTGATGTGTGATGTATCTAGAGAGTGTGTGTCTATGTGTCTGAATGTGTGCTGTGGTCATATGATGTTCGACCTCTAAGTGCTCATTAATGGGTGGCAACGGTGTATGCCTTCTGTAGTTTCGCGTCGCTATTTCGTCCAACATTGGGGCGCTGGACCATCCATAAGGGGTCATGTGTTGACCATCTCGGCCAAGGCGAGGATTACTATCTGTGTCTGAGGCTGGCTTGTGTCTGTTGGACCTCCTCGGGAGTGTAGCCATTGCGTCGTGTTCATCGCTATCGCTTGACGTTCGGAGGGGGATCTATAGGTCAACGGTCGTCAGTATTTAAAACCTGAAGCGACTGAGGTTCGACCCACAATGGCATCCCCCTTACAAATACTCTCTCTTTGACCTTTCCTGTCACTGAATTAGAAAATGTCAGATAAAAAATAATGCCTTAGAAGATCGGTCTCAACTCACGTATCTGAACTTCGATCATCCAGTCACGCATCCCCTTCATTGGCCCGCCTAGTATCGTCATAGGCTCCAATGCTCTACAAAACGAGAACGATCAGCATACTATCGAGAAAGCAACCGAAGCTGATGACATACCGTCCCAGAGTGGAACACCACCTTTCGATCATCATATGCTGGGGCGATAGGATTCCCGCCCTTTTCAGATTCGACAGATCCCGCGTGACGCCCTTCATCATCATCGATGCTTGCTGCTTGATCTGTGGCGGAACGTGGCCCATCGGATACGCTGAAGCCATTCCTGTCATTCCAGCATTCGCAAAGGCATGGTGAGGGGAAGGCTGGGTGGAGTATGGTGTCCCGTAAGCTACAGGTTTTGGGGTTTTGGAGAAGAATCCCATGCTGTTTTGTTTTCGTTTCGAGATCTATACTTGATTGGTATATCTTCGGGAGGGGTGTCTTGGTATGTATTCACGAGGTATATGGTTATATCCTCAGTCCAGATGCAAAGGTCCACTGAGTTCGAAGCCGAACAAAGGAACGTCTATATTCTAGGGACAGAAGTCGAAAATGACATCAAGTTCTCCTCCCGTGCGTACATCCTTCACACCCTGAAACTCACTCGTTGTGTATTATCCAGTGATATGATACTCTAAAGGGTAGTGAGGTTTAATACTCGGCCGGCCTGATCGCCACTTTTCAGGCACTCACGGCAACAGCCTTTCAAAGTGAGCCAGGACCAAGCCTTTTGTGGTATCGAGCCGGGGTATTGGATTTTTGATCTGGTAAGATCATCTCACTCGAAGGGAGATCAAGGAAGTCTTGCTAGATCGACCCATAATCCTTATATCAATTCGATCGAGGTACCTTGCCCTTTCTTCTGTATGAGCTGGATGTTCCTTTGTCGAGATGGCCTGTGAGCAATAAAGGGACCTGACTCGTTTCGACTGTACTCGACGGGACCGGATATTGTTTCACCTGGTAAACGGTACCGAGTTCTTCAAACGTGATACAATACAATTGCGTATCGAGAGCTTGAAAGGGAAGCTCGGCAAGTGGTCCCAAAAACCCCTTCTTTTTAGACTCGCGCTGCCAACTGACGTCTGAATGGCATTCCCCGTCACAAGCGATACCCTTACTTAGCGAAGGCTTGTTTAATCCTCGCACAGAGACACTGGATGACCATAGGAAGCATACAGTGCCCGGAGCTTATCCCGCCACCTGGTATCCGTCGCTCTTCGCACGAGGAGGTGATATCGGAGCGGCATAGCAAAACCTTGACCTGCAATGCCAGGATTCCATTGCCACATGCGGCGGGTGTTCGTCCTAGCAAAACACGTGTCACGATATACCTTATCCGAGAGAAGAAGTTGAAACGAGTCGTCCATGCCTTCAGCAAAGACCCTGATGAACAAGACCTCCCAGCACAGGACGAATCCATACCCTTCATCGAGCAAATCGCAGCAAACAACATAAAATCATCTTCATACAACAATCCCACCCCAAACCCCGCAACCCCCCCTAACCCAAGGCGGCAATCTCTCAAACCGCGCCCGTCTTCTCCTTGTCCATCTTCCTCTTCTTGACCTTCCTCTTCTCCTCGATCGTCAGCCCGACCTTCTCGACCGGTGCGATGAACGCCTCTTCCCTCTGCGCCCTCTTGATCTCCGTCGTAGCGTTTTGCTGCGAGTGTAAGTCAAGTCAGTTTCCCCGCCATCGAAATGAATATGAGGACAGAAAAAAGAACGGGAGGGGAAAGACTCACCTCGTCCGCCTTCCTCTTCCTCTCCATCCTCTCCTTATCCTTGGCCTTCAAGAAGTACTCCCCACTGGCCAACTGCATGTCCAACTTGCTCGGTTGTTGGGGCGGGGGGAAGGGCGTGTATACCTTTTTCTTCGGTTTCGTCGTCGTCGCTGAGCTGGCGGCGGTGGTGGCGGCGGCGGCGGCGGTTCCCGGAGTGGCTCCCGTTGGGGCGTTCATGGAAGCGGTGAATCCATTAGCAGCGGTCCCCAAAGGCGTCTGGTTGGCCAACCCGTCCGACTGGGGGATCGATTTGTTCTTCCTCGCCGTCTTCTCCGACGTCTTCAAGTTACGTTTCTTGAATTCTACCATCGTCGAAAGAACGGCAAATCATCGCAACCCGTCGTGAACCAAGAGAAAGTTCAAGTCGATCAGTTTTAAGGGGAACGTGTATTGGGGCCGAGCGGGGGACGTACGGGGTAAGAACCGATCCCAACTCTCTCCCGCCAATTTCGGGTCTTTCGCCAGTTCTCGCCTGATCATCAGTTCCTAAGCGCACAAACGCGAGCGAAAAAGCGGTGTATCCCGAGAATCAACATCACATGCCGACGCCCACCCCGCCCTCCCAAAGAGCGTTCAATGGCGGAGAGAGAGAGAGAGAGAGAGAGAGAGAGAGACGTCGAGGACTCACCTTGATCCGATAAATCGGATGAACGTTCCTCATACAATCCAAGACGATCCTCCGGACCTCTTTGAGCCCCTTGTATTCGCCCATGCAGGAGACGGTGTTCCCCTGGACTAGGATGTAGCAGGAGGTGAGGAGTTCGATGGCCTGGTGCGGGGGTGGGGTAGGGTGCGGGGATGAGGATGTGGGAGGTGGGACGGGATGGGATGGAGAGTGGGAGAGGGAGAGGGATGGCAGAGAGGAAAGGTTAGTACGGAAGGAGAACACCAAGACGGACCGTCACTCACCTTCAGCGTAGACCCCCCCGGCCCGACCAACCTCTGTCGTCTCTTCACGAACCTTTCCTTATTCCTAACCAACCCCCCGATCTTGATCACATCACAGGCCACCTCGTCCTCCAAAACCTTGATCGCCTGACCCAGTGCGACGCCTCGAGCGAGGAGTTTGATGAGGTCCCGAGATTTCAGGATTATGTACGGGTCGAATGTTTTTCGGGTGGTCGTTACGGTCATGGAACCGGTTATTAGGTCTAGGGTGCAGTTGATTCCCTGCGAGATATTAGTTGTTAGCTTTCGAAACGAACGGGGCGCAAGGGAGGAGAGGCCAGGCTCATACATGTTTCCCCAAAACCTTGGTCACGCCTCCCCAAGATTCCCGGAGGTATTGTTCCCTGTACTTGGGGAAGAGGACGGCGAAGCTGCTTTCCTCGAGGAAAGGACCGGAGGTGTTATCTTCCTGAGTGAACGGGTCGATCTTCCAGTGGTCTATGTCGTCCGTGTCCCAGGCTGGTTCGTCGTGGAAGTCGTGGTCGTGGTTGTTCAACGAGATAGATTCAGCGCGTCAGTCAAAGGAAAAGCAAGTGGGTGAAGTGAGATGGAGAGGGACTGACGTTTATCCTTCCTGAATCGTTTGTTCTTATTGACGACCTGTTCCTCTCCTTCCGTCAGAGCCGATCGGTCGCCCTGAGCGTTGACGGTATCGTCCGTATCCCTTATTCTACCCGTCACGAGGGAAGGATTGGATGGGCCTGCTGGAGCTGACATGGTGGTTGGTTGGTTGCGAGAAATGGGATGAGAGAGGTGGACGATGTTGAGCTTTGAGTAGTTTGAGTAAAGTGAACGGGGTTGAAGTTATTACAATAATCACACGAGTGGTGAAAATGATGTCATGTCCGGGTGATGATCTGCGGACATCTGAGAACGTAGCGGACATACATGTGACAGCGGACATGAGGATATTTCACCTCAACCATCAACGTTCGTCATCCGCAACGACGACCTCTTCTCTACTTTTCACATCATTTCGACTTTCTGGAACGATAACTCGCAACTCGCAACTCTCAACTCAAAAAGATGTCAGCTTCTCAAGAACACGAGGAACCCAAATACGTGACTCTGGTGCAAGAATGGTTGGAGAAGGACGAGAGCAACGATCTCGTCGATGAGATAAACAAGAGTGAGCCCTCCTCATCCTCATCCTCCTCTCCCAACCCTGACCCTGACCCTGACCCTCGCCTCCCTAGTCACCTCCCTCAGAGACCTCAAAATCCGCCAGACCGAACTGATCGAATCTCTCCGCGTCCAATCTCAACTCCGACCCAAGTTCAGGGAGATCCCCGGGTTCTGGCCATGGGTCTTGAGCCGATCGACGACTTTTACGGAACATTGTTCCAGTAAACAGGATTGGGAGGCGTTGGGGTATTTGAAGGATTTGGAGTTGGTACAGGATCCCAGGGATTATAGGGCTTTCGATTTGGTCTTTGTTCGTCTTGCTTCCTCTTCCTTACGTCCCCCTCCCAGCCCTTGACTGACCTACTCACTCAACACGCAGCACTTCTCGGAAAACCCATTCTTCTCCAACCCAACGCTGACAAAATCCCTAGTCCTAACTTCCGGCCCGCTCTCAAACCTGACCGCAAGTGAACAAATCGGCCGACCCAGGCCGGACTTCATCTCCCCCTCTTTACCCGCCTCTGCCGTCCTCGCTTCCGATGACGCGGACGACGACAACGCTGCTGCACAAGGAATGGGAGGGGCGAGGAAAGTGAACCCCGCTCCGGAAGGGGAGAGTTGGGATGAGAAGACGGTTTTCGATGCTCTCACTGAGAAGGATCAGTTGGAGCTGATTCAGTTCGAGGAGACGGAGGATCTTTGTGCCCTCGTACGTCCCCCCCCCCCCTGTTGTCTCATTCATCTACGTTCGAAACTCATATTCGACCCCCTAAATCAATCCAATTCAATCCCCTTTGAAACCATTCATTCCCCTCGAACCGAACAGCCATGCACGATCAACTGGAAATCCCCCTCCCACAACCTACACGCCCTTTTACCTCGTAACGTGCCCTCCCTCCCCACTGCCGAGGACGCGGACGAACTCGAAGACCTGGACGTGGATGTGGAGGGGGATCAGGGATCCTTCTTCTTCTGGTTCACCGAGGAAGACGATTTGACGGGGTTGGGAGCGATGTTACAGGGAGATATCGTTTTCAACGCGATTAGGTATTTCATGGGGACCGGTGAGTCGCGAGTCCCGGGTTGTGCTTGCTTGCTTGCTTGTTTGTTGGCTTGCTTGCTTGCTTGCTTGCTTGCTTGCTTGTTGGCTTGCTTGCACGCCTGCTTGCTGGCTTGTTTTCTTTTCGTGGAGGAGGAATATTAATATGGACGTGTTTGTTCTTGTTGCGCAGGCGCGGACGCCCTGGTGGATGAATCAGAGGACGAATTCGACTCGGACGAAGAGGAGGATGAGATCGATCTGGTCAGTGAGGAGGAGAAGGTCGTTGAGAGGCCCGTTAAGAAGGCTAGGTTGGGTTGAGCACGGGGGGTTTTTGGACTTTGGGGGATTGCGAGGGGGGCTGATTGTGGCCGTGGGCGATGTGGGGACTGGGATGTGTGACTTGGATTGGATTGGTCATGAGATTCTGATGAAATGGTTTGAGAGTCATCATATGCGTATGACTCGTTTGGGCGGGATTGGGTGAACCGTTACGTGCCTCTCGGGAGGGTATTTTAAAGGTATGCACTAGGTCTGGTAGCTAGGCGAGGGCCGGGTCGGGGATGAGGATGGGGAGGTTTTTACCCCGGTCGAGTCGAGTAATCGATGTAACGGACCCTCAAGTAGGTCACGCTGATCGGTGACCAGTATGTTCCTCCGCTCGTAACTCAAAGACCCAGCCAGCCCCTTGAAACCTGAAACCCTCTGTTTCTTTCTTTCTCCGGCGGGTACGGGAGATAGCGAGTGCATTTAGGTATTGATGTACTGGATTAGCTGTGGTTTTGGCCTGGAGACTTGTCCCTGTGAGGCGCGTGTTATAATCTCTGGAGAAACGGGTGTCGTTTCGGTGAGGAACTGTCAATAGGAGAAGGCTTGTTCGATAGGTCGATGGCGAGAACGCGACGGAAAGTTCGGCGACGACAGCAGGCTCAACAACAATACCTCATATTGTCTTCTGTACCTGTCGTACCTCCCTTACCAGAATCTTCGGAAAGAGTCAGCCTGTTTTCTTCTTTTCAACCGATACTCATGATCACTCGCGGGGTTTTGTGGGTCATCCTCCCTTTCCTTTCCACGCAAGGTCCAGCTCTTAGTTTCTTCTTCGTACTACGTCAGAGTCGTAAGGGATCTCGAAGAACGGAGAACATACCGTAGAGACCGTCGTGATCGACCCAGTCCTGACTGGTTTTGGCAGAGCTGCTACTTTTAGACTCCCCTATTCAGGACCTTCACGTGAGCCGATGGAGAGCCACAACTCGTGTTGGCAGATGAGAAGCCGCCATAGAGTCGTCCTCCCCTGTCGCAGATAATGTTTAATTGGGCAGGGGCACTCTGTTGTCCCGTTGCCTGTCCCGGGGCTGTACTGAGTACATGCCGCACCTTCAACAACTTTCGCCGAACCCCCCATTTGCCACTCTCGGCTTCCTTCGCGCCTTCCTTCTCTCCCCATCCGGCGTTGCGTGATGGATTGTTGGATGGTCTTGAGGGTGTATCAGGTGAACGACTGACTAGCGGGATCGGTTGACTACGCGTTCCAAGCATTTGCGAGCCTGGATTCCAGGTGACAAATATCCGAATATCCGAACATAGCTGTGTGGTCGTTCAGAGCAGGAGTCGATAGCTTAGACCCAGGATCGCCACGTATGTTGAACATGCGGCCTTGTATTGCAATATGGATCGCATTGAGCTAGTCAGATCGGAAGAGATCCGTTTGAAATGGAACAGCGCCAAGGGACTTCGTTCCGACTTTAACGACTGCAAGGACTGCGCTTGTCACATTTCTAATGACAAACAGTACCGGTCTCGAAGGAAAGTCGATGGGCAGGAGTCGTCCAGGGGATCATCGTCCCAATCTCTTCGTTTGTCACTTCGGGTTGTCTTCTTGGGCGGTGTTCCCCCGTTTGTTCATAGGTCTCTCTTTTCCAAAAACTTGATCATAGACAATCACGTCCTCAGCAGGAAGTCATCCCCGTCATCGAGCTTCGCAGGCCCATCGAACGTGATTTGATCGAATGTTGTGATCCAAGCGAAAACTCTCCGCATTCCTGCCCGCGACGTAACTATGTAACCGTTTACACTCGTTCTCCTACAAGTCCGCCTTGGCGATCCACATTCAAACCTGTCATAATAGAACCTCTTATCAAGCCGTACTGCTACAAAGGATCATCGCTTGTTGTTTGTTATAGCCTCCTCAGGCAGTGGACCACAATAGAATCGTGTACTCATCTGGGCTTTGACCAAAAGCCATGACTATCGTTACGATGGAACGGCCTCGAGGCGCAGGAGTGCTAAAGTTGCGCGCGAAGTCAACATTCCTCAAACGGGAGGTTGAAGGATCTCAGTAACTCAAGTATTCGAACAAGTATTGACCCTTGTAATTCACCGGTACTCTCATCGTAGAATCAGGCTTTTGCGTTCTCCTGCTGAACCCGTTAGGCCGAACATGGTCCGAAAAAGATTCCGTGACAGTCAATTGGTCCTTCAATCGTGAACGTTTTGTATGGGTAAATACAACTCGACGAAACGACGAAATATCGTCCGAAGAGACTTCTGTGACTGACGTTACATGACGATCCGCAAATGTCTTCCGCTTGATCAAATAATAACGGCGCTTTATGATACATCCTACCAAATCTACACTCTCAGTGTTTCAGGATATAGTCAATCTCACGCGGTCACGACCATGCCGTGCGCCTCTCGTCGTGCCGTCCCTATCTTCACTTACGAACTTACCCGGTAGGAAACGTTCGACGCAGATGGCCATTGATTTATCCTTGGAAGCATAAGAAGTGGGAGCTTTTCCATCGATTCGAAGTTCAGCAAACCGGAAGGGCTTGGAGAGAACGGTATTGGAAGCGATGTACGAATCGGGAAGATGCTCTACATCGGGGAACATAGCGAGCCCGAAGGATTCACTGGAAGCGAATTCGCAGTAGCGATATTCTGCGCTTGTGTGCTTAGAGATTCCGTCCTCGAGCTTCATTGTGGAAAGAGATTGGATAGCGATCTCGGTATTTGAGGGCTTTCCCTGATCAAAGGGGTACAGAGGAAAGCTTCGCACGATAAAGTATGAGTATGAGTTTCTATCGAGACGACGAGGTGAGGTGGCAACGATCCGCGAACAGCTATAGTAAGGAAGATACCGACCTGGTAGAGTTGCCGCGATTCATCTTGACTATCGCAGGGGAAAGTTTAGCACGTCAAGCTCGACCGTCAATCCAGCCCAGACTCGCTCGACAACGAACTTGCCGATCCTTTTAAAGATCTTGCCAGAGCGTTGACTTATGGATCTCCTCGGACCTTTGAGCTGTCTCGATGTGAACCGAAACGGGTGATGCCAGGCAGGAAAGTCCGAGCGAGACGAGTTCGTAGATGTGCGAAGAGTAAGTCTTGTGACCTTTTCCTCCTGCGTATCATCCTTCCATTTTCGCCGAACAGGCGAGCAGATCCTGTTCTTGGCTGATTTCCATAGAAAATCTTGATACATCACCCTTATTAATTTGACGCTCCAGTCGGTTCTCAAACCATGATTCCACTAGACCTTCTGATCGAGCTTTTTTCTGGTGTATGGAGGTATATCGAAGCGTTGTTGGGTGCGTCGATAGGAGCTACTTGAACGTTGATGTTTGACCTACACTACGAGCTCTGTATGAACAGCGCCAATGCTATGTTCTTGAGCAGCTTGTGAGTCGTTGGCTTGAATCGTCGACGGAGATTTCGGTGAAGAGGAATACTCCAAAGAAACGTTGAGACGGCCGTTTCCTCTTCTCGGTAAGGTCGTCTACATCATCCCGGCTGATCGTGTTCCAAGCGGTGGTACTTCCATCTCGGAACGTTTCGACCGTACAACTTGCCGAGCTGGTTCATTGTTCTCGCTGCATCAAGAAACGTTCCAATCGATATGAAATTATGAAACGTGCATTGATCGTCCAAATGGTCGTCGCGTGGAAACGGATTCACGTGATTTTATCGCTCAAAATAGACACAGCGAGAGGCACGTTCTTGGCCCCGCATGTGAGTTGTCTTGGCAGTCAGGATTTGCAGCCGGGTAAGCGTAAATTACTTCCGATAGACGTGCTAGGGATCAGGGCTCGACGTTCTGTGTATGATAGGAAAGGTATGCACCTGCGGATAGTCGTAAAGCCACTCAGAAGCTACTTTGAACGTAAACTGTCCAGCTCCAGACGGTTCAGAAAAGCGACGACTAGAACGAAAGTGCAGGACGAAACGATCGAGACCCGATCAAACACGTTTGAAACAGTCGCCGAAGCGACTTGAATCTCTAAAAATAGCATTCACCGGGTTTCCACGCTGCGGGGGAATATCGTTTGAAACAAGCCACTATACCGAACGATGAGGTTGCTAAACACACACGTTCGTCCCAGAGCCCACAGAATATATAACATGATCTAGGTGCACTCGTTCAACCATCGTCTTCTTTCAATCCTTTTCTCTCAGCTCAGACTCACTCACTCTCTCAAACGACAACTCCTCCCTCCGCCCCGCCTCTTTGCCTCGCCATGTCCTACTCTGGAGAAAAAGACCCTTATCAGGGGGACGATTACATCTCCCCCGTCCTCGCCAAAAAGCTCGACGATGCTCCTCAACTCACCATGAGGCAGCAAAGGAAGGCCGCTCTCGATGAGCTCGACAATGCCGCTTTCAGCAGGTACCACGTCAAAGCCGTCGCTGTCGCTTGTATCGGTGAGTTCGCGCACGCACTGGCGAAAACAGCTTTCGAGAAACTGACCTCGCTCTCGTTGATAGGATTCTTGACCGACGCCTATGATATTTTCGCCATCTCCATGGCCGCTACCATGATCGGTTACGTGTACGGTAACGGTGGAAAGAACTCCGCAAACCAAGATCTCCTATTAAAGGTCGCTCATTCCATCGGAACGTTCATCGGACAATTGTTGTTCGGTTGGTTGGCGGATCGATTGGGAAGGAAGAAGATGTACGGGTTGGAATTGATGATCATCATCGTGGGGACTTTGGGAACTGCTGTAGCTGGAAAGTGAGTTTCTCCTTGTTTGTCTCTGACTTCTAAGCGTTGGGCGCGCGGGACTGACATGCCGTGCTATCACCAGGGGATCGGCCGTTTCTATCTACGGTGTACTCGTCATGTGGCGATTCATCATGGGTCTCGGAATCGGAGGTGATTATCCTCTCTCCGCTACCATCTCTGCCGAATTTGCTGGAACTAGGATCAGAGGAAGGATGATGTGAGTCCACTTGTCAAATCCTTATCAGGCGATGAGCACACGGACTAACCATTTCTTGACTCACGCAGGACCGCTACCTTTGCCGGTCAGGGTTGGGGTAACTTGTTAGCTGCCATCGTCGGACTCTGTGTTACCGTCGGATTCAAGAACCATATCATCAACGATACGGCCGGTGATCACAAATACGTCGACATCTGTTGGCGTATCTTGCTCGGGTTCGGTGCCGTCCCCGCCCTCTTGGCTCTTTATTTCCGATTGACCATCTCCGAAACCCCTCGATACACTTTGGACGTCAAACAGGATGTTGGACGTGCTACTGCCGACGTCCAGACTTTCTTGGCTAGTGGGACTTACGAGAAGGACGAGCCCGCTACTCAGCAGAGGATCGAGGCTCCTAAAGCCACCTGGAAGGATTTCTGCCAACACTTTGGACAGTGGAAGAACGGAAAGGTCCTGCTCGGGACTTCGTTGTCTTGGTTCGTCTTGGACGTGGCTTTCTACGGTCTCGGTTTGAACACCTCGATCATCCTGACCACTATCGGATTCGGATCGCCCACGACTGGTTCTGCTACGGAAAAGATCGCCAAGAATCTGCAAAACATTGCGATCGGTAACATCATCCTCTCCGTCGGTGGTCTCGTTCCCGGTTACTGGGCGACATTCTTCCTGATCGATAAATGGGGAAGGAAACCTATTCAATTGATGGGTTTCGTACTCCTCACCGCCATCTTCTGTGTAATGGGTTTTGGGTACCACAAGCTCCAAAGCACTACTGCAGGGAAACACGCCTTTGTAGCGCTTTACTGCTTTGCCAACTTCTTCCAGAACTTTGGACCTAACACTACGACGTTTGTGATCCCCGGTGAAGTCTTCCCTACTCGTTACCGATCCACCGCACACGGGATTTCCGCCGCCAGTGGAAAGCTCGGAGCTATTATTGCTCAGGTCGGGTTCGCTAGGATGATCGATATCGGTGGAGCGACCGGTAAACATGCCTTCTTGCCCCACATTCTGCAAATCTTTGCTCTGTTCATGTTGATTGGTGAGTCGAGGTCTCATCAGATACAAGCTACGCTCCGAATACTGACACGTCCGTTCCCGCTTAGGTGTCTTCACCACTCTCCTCATCCCTGAACCATTGGGCAGGTCTTTGGAGGATCTTTCTGGAGAGAACGACGAGGACGAGTACGAGCACAACAAGTCTTTGTAGATCGTTTAGGATAGATGGGCCTTTATTGGATTTAGAATGTTTTACGGTTATATGAATAATGTTATAGTATGGTTCGCGACAGAAAGACGCAACAGCAGTCAAGCCATTTCAATTTCTGGCTCAGGGTGGATACAATAGATATGCGGTTGTGAAGTGATGGTCGTACGAGGAAGCAAAGGTTTGCTTCAGCTTTTCGAGACACCCGATTGTCCACACTATGCTTTATGGCGTGCAAAGTGCAGCTGCACAGCATATGCAGACTGCTATGACTGAGCAGGGCTGCTCCCCGCGCCATCTTGTGATTCTCTAACTGATTCTGTGGATCCTGTGAGTTCTGCGTTGGCATTCGCTTGAACTCACTGTTGTTCACAAGACCCTCCGAGTTGGGTGAATGCCTTGTTTGCCCAGCTTGATCGAGTTTGCAAGATGATCTCGTAACGTCCCGTCCTCCAAAGCACCCGCTGCTGCCGTATTCCGACCTATGGCTAGCAATGTGTGTAACGAACGGTTTGTTTTCCTTGTATACGTTGGTCGACGATCGTTGTACTCTAGCGAACTGTCACTAGCGCTGCCTAACCTCGATGAAGCTGCCCCTGCGCCAACGGAAACAAGGGCTCGGGGTAGCAGCGGATCCGAGAACAGGTATCTGGAAAGTTGAAGGGGAGGGGCCAGATATCTCAGGGCCGGGAAGGTTACCCATGGTCCGGACAGGCGAGTTGTTCCTTGAAACTGATCTGGATGCGATCAAAGGCGAGTTGAATTATGTTCTGCGAATTTGTCTTGATGTAGTATTAGTACACATAGTGCCTCAGGCCGATGTAAGAGAACGCCAGGGCACAATGGGGGTCTCAAGACCAGTTTATCGCCAAGCATGTAGACGATCCTCCCGAAAGCACGGTCAAAGGCTCGTCGATCTGGATTTGATCGAGACTAGGTAGTAGCCAGAAGCCGCAGCCATAGAGAACGGGATCAATCCGCGTAGTGAAGACATCAGTGTAGCATTTCCCGTAAATCGATTGTCAGGACTGCAATGCTGGCTCGCAGTCCGTGAAGGGAAAGGAGCGTAGGTAGTGATCCGCCGCGAGCCTGTTATGTTGTGTATCCTCGCTACAACTTAGAAAGGCAGACAGTCAAGATAGTTTCCGTTTAGGAAGGAAGGACGAGATGGCGGTCACTAGCGTTCGTTGTGACGGCTAGGATAGCTTTGAGTTGGCAATGGGGGTTTATACTTGTCAAGCTGGAGGTCGATGACGAAGTTACCGGTATTGAGGTGGATCACGCGGACATTGAACCGGACATCGGTCTATATTTCAAAGCATGAACGGCCGGGTTTCGGTCACTGCTTGACAGCAACATGAGATATGAGATCCCTATGATGATCTAGGCAGCAGCAACTCTCACGTTATCATTCAATATAAAAGTACATGCATCCTTCAATCTGACCCCGAATCTTCTGACAGTCTCTCCCGTCCACGACGTCTCTTGTATCGGTACTCACCTACTTTTACGATATTCTCTAAACCCTCTTGCTCGAATAAGCTGCGTGGGGGAGTGGGGTGGGTAGCGATCCAATCCGTGGTAACCCCGGTGATATCGATCCTGACCGCTTCTAGGGTTAAGAAATCTAGAATGGTCTCTTGCCAAGGCTGGACGATCTGAGCGCTCGTGGTCGTCTTCAATACCTGATGTAGCTCCTTTTCCTTGGCGATCGCCTTCGTCGCCCCTCGGTTCACAGCGATAACGAGACGAATGAGCATTGCAAGTCCTCGATCGGGAGTAGCTGAACGACGGAATGAAAGGGGAAACGAGTTTACCCCTTTGAAAGCGGTCAGTGCCGTTCGAGCGTCGATAGTGATCTTGTCATGACCCTGTTGGTCCGGTGCATGAGCTTGAATGAATGTTCTGACGGAACTAGCTGGGATCCAGGTGGTCATACTTCCAGGCGCTGTCATCTGAAACGGGCGGAATTACGGTCCGTCTACCGAAAGACCAAAGACCGTTCCATCCAGCATATGTGCTATAGGGAGGGTCACCATCATCTGTGAGAATGACTGGAGGGACGGATATAAGTTTCAATGAGAATCAGCGATACGGGACGTTCCTAGAATTGTCATGGTATCTGACTCACCAAAGCCGGTGTCCCTTTACTTTCAATCACCAACGCTACAAGCGCCCGGGACAACTCCGGTTCACTCAAGAGTCCGTGGAAGCAAAATAACCCATCGGTATAAGCCTTTCCAATGAGCCTTGTACCATCGGTCTCGAGCGATACACCTTGAATCGACGTTGTGTTCTGCTTGCACTTGGGCTGGGGACCAGCTGCGCTTGAATCTCTCGATTCCTCAGCACGAGTGAGGTAACGTTTATAGTCTTCCGGGAATGCTACGTTGCCTTGATATAGAGTTTGGTTGCGTACGGATTCGAGGATGTCGACTCCGGGCGAAGCGAACAGGGGGGACTG
This sequence comes from Filobasidium wieringae, assembly GCA_001600055.1. NCBI lineage: Eukaryota > Fungi > Basidiomycota > Tremellomycetes > Filobasidiales > Filobasidiaceae > Filobasidium > Filobasidium wieringae. Next base: position 610,944 of record BCIV01000015.1, read on the forward strand.
AGTCAGTTCTTGGATCACCTCGACCCGAGCGACAGAGTGCACAGGGGGGTATAGAGTGGGTAGATGCGCTCCTGATGAAAGTGTGTAATGTTGCGGTCTTGCCAAAACGGTCGAGAATTGGGTTTTATCGGGGAGACGAATGATACTGTCTATCAGTTCGTAGGAATGATGGAGTGATTCGCTTTGAGTCCATTCGAGATCGACTAGGACTCGCCAAGCTCGATTACGGGATGTGTTAAGGACGAGTTGAGACTGGAGTTTTGTCAACTGATCTGCCGTGAAGGGCAGACAGACGATCGGCTGGAGGAACTCGGTAGGTATACTCAGCTCGTCCTGGATTGCGGTGTCGACTGCGGACCATCTGTCCATAGAGTCGCCATCAGCTGCAGCTGTCGGCGGAGCATAATGAGCTCCTGCAATCCAATCGCCAATGTCCGGAGTGTGGGTTGGTCCAGTCTGCCACGGGAAATTTGGTTGAACGTAGGGCGGAGGTTGAAATCTGTTTGGGGGGTTCCGACTGCCAGAAGGCATTTCTCGTGAAGATAGATTGTCAGGATGCATTGAGGTATACGAGGTTGATATCTATAATATCTGTCGCTGTCGATTACCTGGCGATTTGAGGCTTTTTGGTGTGAACGACTGAATCAGGAGAAGCTAAGAAGATAAAACCTGAAGAGCTTCGAGCTCTATACTACTGTATCGTGAGATTCAGCGAATCAGCCGGTTTCTATGACACGTACCGGACATGATATCGTCTCGGATGTCCGCAAGGTGGTACCTTGTCCATCTTGAACCGCCTCAGTCGGTGTTCGACGTTCACCAAACCCACACGGCTTCAAGTACCGAGGTGTAACCGGGTTCGAGGCATTTCAGTCGGCCTGCGGATGTCATGAACCGCAACTCGAGGACGAACCCCCATTGTCCTCTTTGCCTCTCCCAATCCACCTGTTCCCGGATACGTAGACTCCAGTTTGATAACCGCCACTCGGGAACTCCTCGCACAGTTAACATCGCCCTGAGTTTCTAATTATAGCGGTACATCAATAACCCACTCTTCATCGACAGGCAGGACGAGCAGGAGACAAAACCTTCCGGACCGAATCGTCCGTGCGCTTGATATAATGCCCCGCGGGTCTGAGCAGTGCGGGGAAGCGATCCACATTCGGTCAACACCGATGTGATCTCGCTTTGACTGATCACCGAGGCGGAGGACCCACGGGGGAAGCACCACTCGCCTGTTCGTCAGCAGCGACAGCAGGATTCCGTCTGAGCCTATCCGGGGACGTATATAGTCTACCAGCGGGTCGATCGTGGTCAAGACGTGTCGCCTACTGTCTTTCAGCGCTCTCAAACGATCCCGATCTAACGACCTTACACGATCTACAATGAACGAACCGATGTACGCAGACAAGGAGAAAGGTGTTACTCAACACTTCGAAGACGCCTCGCAACGGGAATTCGAGGATCCTCAGACTTTCGCCTACGATGAAGAGCAAGAGAAAATCCTGACCAAACGAGTTTTGAGGAAGTTGGACGTTAGGGCTCTACCGATGTTGGCGATTTTGTTCTTGTTCTCTTTCCTGGACAGGTGAGTTCGTGTGAACGAGTATGGGTGGGCCGTACATAGACGCTGAGAGAAACCCGATGCGTAGGACGAATATCGGGAATGCTAAGGTACTCGGATTACAGAAGGATCTACACCTTACCGATAGCAAGTATTCAAACTGTCTCGCCATCTTCTTCGCCTTCTACATTGCCAGTGAAAGTACGTTTACCCTTATCACCCTCAACTCGCAAAGACGCGCCTACTGACCTGAACGCGTCTTCAGTCCCTTCGAACTTGATCATCAAGAAAGTCTCACCCAGACTATGGTTATCTATTTTGACTTTTGCATGGGGAGTCATCGGAATGTGTATGGGATTCGTCCAGAATTACACCGGTCTGATGGTCGTCAGAGCTTTCTTGGGTGTCGCCGAGGGGGGATTGCTTCCTGGTATCGTCTTCTACTTGTCTGTGCTTTACAAGCGGAGTGAGGTCGGATTCGTGAGTACTACATGCCTTGAATCAGTGTGATCAGATCGGTTGCTTAACGTGGCGTTCGTACCCACAGCGACTCGGACTCATCTACTCCTCCGCCTCCCTAAGCGGAGCATTCGGAGGTCTCCTCGCCCGAGGTCTGAACGAGATGGGCGGTCGGGGCGGTCTAGAAGGATGGAGATGGATCATCATCATCGAAGGAATCCTCACCGCTCTAGTCGGAGTGATGGCCTACTTTGTCTTGCCCGATACCGTGGACAAGGCGAAGTTCCTCGATCCAGAGGAGAAACATCTGGCCACTCAGAGGTTGTTGCGGGATCGTCCTGTTGAAATTGACGAGTCGGGAAGGGTCGTCGTTATCGTCGAGCAATTCAAGTGGAAGGATATTTTGGCCCCCGTACTTTCCCCCATGGTCAGTAGCGAGCCTTCACTCTATGTCTTCTTTGACTGACGCTGAGTCTTGTAATGATAGACCTGGTTATCCGCCGGCGCGTACTTTGCGATCTTGACCGCTTTGTACTCGTTCTCACTGTTCGTTCCTACCATGTGAGTCCGAGCGTTGGTCGGATAATCAGGCTATTCGAGAGACTGATTCCGATTGCCTCACCTCAGTATCACCGGACTCGGCTACACTGCCGTTCGAAGTCAACTGTTCTCTGTCCCGCCATACGCCGTGGCTGCCGTTCTCACTGGTAAGTTGACGATATCCAGCCCCGGACATATGACATATGGACTGATCCGTTTCACTACGCTACAGTCATCGCTGCCTACGTCTCCGATCGACGCAAGATCAGAGGACCCATCATGCTCTGCTTCTTACCGCTCAGTATCGCTGGATATGCCATCATCCGAAGCGTCAGTTCGAATGGCGTCAGATATGGGGCTTTGTTCTTGATGGCTGCGGGTCTCTATCCTTCGGGTGAGTGGAGTAGAAACATATCTGGAAGGCGTGGCTGGGAACTGATCCACGATCGCTTTGTACCCATAGTCCCCCCCGTTCTCGTCTGGTTGAGCGGAAACAACCCTCATCACTGGCGAAGAGCCACCGCGATCGGTCTCCAACTCGCTATCGCCAATTGCGGTGGATTCCCGGCGACTTTCATCTACCATAACGGAGCTCCCGATTTCCGAAGAGGTCATACGATCTGTATGGGACTGTTGGCTGGGGCTTGGGTGGCCGTCGCTATCAAGTGCGCTTATTTGACTTGGAGGAATAAGCAAAAGGCTTCGGGCGCGATGGCGAGGTACAAGGGGTGTGGGGATGAGCGAGATCCTGATTTCAAGTTCATCATCTAGGTGAAAGTAAGGAACACGTCTGAGGGGTTGTATTATATTATATGCACTTGAAAGGAAACGTACAGCATGGAGGGTTACTTGCGCGCATGGCGTTCAGATCTCCGATAGATCGTCTCACGTTTACGTTCGCTTCTATTGAGGCCGGAAAGCCGCTCGTCAATGAATCGATTTGAAACAAAAGCTGATCTTTCCTGCTAACATTCGGAACTCACCAAGTCCCCCTCCTCAGCCACATCAAGGTCTCGCCAGATCTTCTCCCTCTCTCCTGTTTACAGGTTCCCCCTTGATCAAGTTACCATTCTATCTGGGTTTTTAAAACAATTCGATCTATCAATGTCTTGCTTTAGTAGGAGGCTTGAGGTGGAAGGTCTGAGCAAAGGGGTCAGAGAGGTTATGTGGGCTGGAGCGAATCAGATTCACAAAGAGAGGCTAGCTTTTGGGGCTGGAGGGTTGAGAGTTGGGATGGTAAGCTTGAACCTTTCAGATTACAGGGATACATCCACTGGAGCGAGCGTTGAAACCTCGGCCAACAAGTCTTGTAGAAAACCGGCCCTTCTAATAGAGCCGGTCACTGAATTTTCCGTACAGGGATACATTGCCATCAACAAAGGCTTCCGAACGGTCATAAGGTCGGTTCGGTCACATGCTCGTCAGTGTGGGTCGCTTGTTAGAGAATACACCGATGAACGAGTGCTAGGCCATCCGGAAATTCTAGTTAAGGAGCATGAATCCTCCCACCGTTTTACGAGCGAACGCTGCAGGCCAGGCTGACGACGATCCAAAGCTGGAAGGACCACGCTTCCCATAGAGAAAGCCGGAGTCAATGGCCGTACCGATGTAGACAGAACCAGGAGGAGTAGCTGGAGAATGTTCAATGTGCACCAAGGAACACCATCGCCATGCCAGTCCGTATAGTTAAGCAACACACCTCTGAATTTCCATTGTCGGGAAACGTCGCCTCGTTTCGCCTGTATTGTCTGCTTTTTTAAGGTACTCTCACGATAAGATTCATAACACTGAACCTGATCTTTGATGGATCCGTGTGCCGCTCGCATAGGTATAATTGATCTAGCGGGATTGCTGCAAAGAACGCAGAAGCGGTCGTATCTACAACCTCGACGTTCAAAAGTCGTTAAATTTGATACCCTCCACTCCCCCCCAGTGTTCATTCTGTCGCGTCACATGACTACGCGTACGGTTTTTCACTCTAGTATATAGCTTCGCCTCCTTCTAGTTTATATCATCTCTATAGTGATACCTGTGGTTTGCTAGTTAATTGCTAGTAAACTACAGGTAAGTGTATACTGTTTATATAGACATGAAGTATCAGAGTTAATTGCTAGTAAACTACAGGTTATGAGCCCAGCGGTCGAGTCATCAGAATCAAAATCGATCTGATTTGACTCTAATACATACTGCGATAAAGCTAGCTAGCAATCTCCCGTTCCACACAAATGGTTACTTCTTATAAACTTAGTGTACAAATCAACGAATACTCACGAACAGCGGAACGACCGAGTCGATTACCGTCAATCTAATACCTAATTCACTTACAATCAATTTATACGACACTACCCTCCTTTATTAACGAAAAACAACATGGCCGACTCAGACGATGAACTTACCGTCAAGCCGGGAAAGATGACCGTTCTCAAGGTCGGGGGAACCAACTACACCGACTGGCATGAATCCCTTATGGATAGTTTGGCCCTAAAAGGCTTGTCCGGATACGCTAAGAGCGGTGCAGACGGCAAGATGGTCAAGAAACGTCCGGTAGATGAAGACAAAGCTGAAAAGTACGATCTCGCTACCGAGAAGACTATGGCTCTCATCCGTCTATCCCTCGGAGACAATTGAGCCACGATCCGAGGCATACTCGACCCAGCCGAAGCTTTGAAAGTCATCAAAGACTACTTCTCTCAGGCCACGGGATACGACATCAATGCCTTGCAGAACCGTTGGGTTACTCTTACTCCTATCGGAGACGACTTCACGGGTTACATGGCTGAGATGAACAGAATCAAAGGGGACCTTCTCGAAAACAAGGTCACTTACTCGGAGCTACAAATGGTGTCCCAAATGATGATCCAATTGGCCAAATACCCGATTGGACATCCATACCGTAAGGTCTATGACGCCGTAGACTTCAAGCTAAGCGATGACCCCGATTCTGTCAATCTGGTCTACTTCACTCGTCACCTTACCAAGGCCGTTCATACATTGGCCAACGAAGATCGTCTTGAGGCTGAAAAAGAAAAGGCTTTCCACGCCTACGCCAAATCGAAAGGGATCCACATCCCGAAATCTACGACTACTACTGCGAAGGGTGAGAACAGCAAGACTGTCTACTCTGGCGCCACCAAGACTGACTCCTACCCGATCTCCTGTCGTTACTGCCGTAGCACTAGCCACAGGATTGAGAATTGCGACAATCCGAACTTCGACCCCGCTATCAGGGAGAAGAAAAGGGAGGAGATGAGAGCTGCGGCTGAAAAGAAGAATAAGCCCCCGGTTCCGCCTCAAACGGGTCCGCCGGTTGTCGCTAATGTGGCTGTAGTAGCTACTTCTTCCGCATGCGAGATTGAATCCCACATTGACGTTTACAAGAGTGAAGCAAGCATCACTCATCAACTATACAGCGCCATCGTTGAGTACGGAACTATCCTTGACTCTGGCTGCTCTCGATCAATGTTCTGCGAACCTTCCTTCTTCGAAATCTCTTCCGACGTAAGACCTCACGTTATTGCCATTACCGTCGGAGGAGGTTCTCAACTCTATTCATCGCATATCGGTGATGTCTACCTACACACAGCCGATGCGCAAGGTCGGATGGCGATGCGGATACCAAACTGCTTGTTAGTACCTGATCTCAAGATGAATTTGATCTCAATCTCGCAGTTGGATCAGCACGGCTATTCTGTCCTATTAGAGGGAGGAAAAGCCACCGTACAAAAGAAAGGAATCACGAGCGTCGTCGGGCGACTGCAAGATAATTTATACTTCATTAATGTCGTACCGGAAACGAAAGAGACGGCTCATGTAGCGGTGACTACGAACCGTTGGCATCAACGACTTGGACACTATGCGCCTAGAAAAATAAAAGCTCTGCGCAATAGCGTGACTGGAATTGAGATAGCAGACGGTCAAGACATCAAATGCGAATGCTGTAGTCTCGGAAAGATGACCAGAGCGTCATTCCCATTATCAACATCGAGAACCTCCAAGCCATTAGAGCTCCTGCATATCGATTTGGCTGGACCGTCACAAGTAGATTCTCTAGGAGGAGGCAAATACTTCATGATCATCGTGGACGACTTCTCAAAGTATTTCTACGTAGAGATATTGTCTCACAAATCTCACGCAGTACAACGGATTAAAGAGTTTATCCTCAAATACAAGAGGCAACTTGAAGTATCTGCGAAGAGAATCAGGACGGACAATGGAGGAGAGTTTACCTCAAACGAAATGATCGCGTGGTGCTTAGAAAAGGGCATCATGAGAGAAACTACAACCCCTTATACTCCCGAACAAAACGGAACGGCGGAAAGAGCGGTGCGTACCGTCAAAGAAGGAGGGCGCACTTTACTCCTGCAAGCCAATCTGAAACCACATTACTGGGCGTCGGCGATAAAATCGTTTGTTTACGTAAGGAATCGGACTTTAACAAATTCGAAGACGAAGACGCCCGAGGAATTATTTACAGGGAAGAAGCCTGACGTCTCGAACCTACGTACATATGGTTGCGTGGCGTACGTGCACATAAGAAAAGCTGAAAGAGGGACATGGGAACCCACGGCTAAACGATGTGTATTCGTCGGCTATGGTCAACAAGATGACGGAACGAAAGGATGGATACTATATGATCCGTATAAACAAAACGTCATTATATCTACACATGTCACCTTCAGGGAAGATCTAGTATGGAACGTGGAACCCCAGTTTCACTCTAGGTTTGATATCATAACTGAAGCAATAAATATCGACGAAATTCCAGAAGAGAGGGAAGACGGACAAGACGCTCCTGAAATCGTCGAGAACGATGATGAACTTGAAGAAGAACAACACGAAGAGCAAGCTCATGCACCTCCTGTACCTCCTGCACCTCATAGGAGAAACCCAATCAGGGTAAGGAACATACCAGAAAGATATCGAAACGACTTTGCAATGATGGCGTTACCCGAGGACTGCGCCGTACCGTTTCTTGAGATTACGAACCCACACGAGGGGGACCTCAAAATGAAACTGGAACAGGCTTATCTCGCTGCCACTGAGATGAACCATAAAGACCCACGCTTCGACATAGCCAAGACGGACGAAATAAACTCGATGTACAAACATGAAGTTTGGGAGCTCGTACCTTTACCGAAAGATCGAAAGCCTATCACTGCTAGATGGGTATGTACATTAAAAACCAAGCCAGATGGGACTGTACGGGAAAAGGCTAGATTGGTAGTACGAGGTTTCACTCAAATCAAAGGAGTCGATTATACCGAAATATTCGCCCCAGTTGTACGGATGGAATCACTACGTCTCGTGATTGCTATAGCAGCTGTGTATAACCTTGAAATCGCGCAAGCAGATGTCAAGACCGCTTTCTTATACGGTGAACTGGAAGAGGAAGTTTACATGGTACAGCCGCCGGGATTCGAGGTAGAAGATCGATCATTAGTATGCAAGCTCAAGAAATCATTATACGGATTGCATCAATCGCCTCGAAACTTTTACCGACACATGCGTAATCTATTGAAAGGGATTGGCTTGAAACCATTAGGCGCAGACCAGTCGATCTTCATCTCCCAAGAAGGTACAACCATAACTCTGCTAGCGCTTTACGTTGATGATCTCCTATTGGCATCATCCACGGATACAAGGATCAGGGAAGTTAAAACCTTCCTACTACAAGCCTTCGAGCTCACGTGGACAGACGAGCCTAAAGTACTGTTAGGTATTGAGATCGAGAGAGATCGCAAAGCGGGAACGATCGTATTGTGTCAAGAGCGTTTTTGCAAAAGCATTATTGAAGAGTTTGACATGAAAGACGTACCTCCAACTAGACTACCAATGGTGGAGCTACTTCCTTCATACGGCAAAGAAAAGCCTGAACCAAACAAGACTCTCCCGTATCTTCGATTAATCGGGAAACTGAATTACCTTGCAAGAGGAACTCGGCCGGATATATCTTTCTGTGTATCGCATTTAGCCTCCTTTTGCTCTACATATCAAGAGGAACATTGGAACGCAGCACTCCGAGTACTGCGATACCTCTCAGGAAGCACGTCAACTCACCTGATATATCGTCAGGGAAGCATATCCGAACCGAATAACGCGATATTAGGATATAGCGATGCAGATTACGCGTCCGATGAAGGCGACCGAAGATCAGTAGGCGCTTATATCTTCCTCTTTGGAGGATCATGCATTACTTGGGCTAGTAAGAAACAAGCAACGGTATCACAATCAAGTACCGAAGCAGAATATCTAGCTCTCGGATCGGCGTCGCGCGAAGCAATGTGGTTGAACCATGTGTGCGATGAGATCAAGTTACCTGGAATGCCCAACAATATACTTATCTACGAAGACAACCAATCAGCCATAGCTCTATCTAAGAACCCCGTGGAACACAAGCGTACAAAGCACATAGACGTAATTCACCACGCAGTTCGGGAGTTCATCGATAGTGGACGAGTTCGCGTCGAATATATCAACACCAGCCAAATGGTGGCCGACGCGCTTACTAAGCCGCTAAACGGGAAGAAGCTCAGAGAACTCAGTCAAGGGATGGGTCTTGTCTTCAAGGATGAAACACCGATGATCGATGAGAGCTGAAACGCTTCAAATCGAAGGGAAGTGTCGCGTCACGTGACTACGCGTACGGTTTTTCACTCTAGTATATAGCTTCGCCTCCTTCTAGTTTATATCATCTCTATAGTGATACCTGTGGTTTGCTAGTTAATTGCTAGTAAACTACAGGTAAGTGTATACTGTTTATATAGACATGAAGTATCAGAGTTAATTGCTAGTAAACTACACATTCCACCACCTCTCCGCAAACCTCTTCGTCTTCGATCTCTGACCCAAAGCCTCCAACCCATTTCCCGGATCTCCGGTCTGCATAGCCTTCTCTTTTCCCAGCTTATAGACCTCATCCGCCGCCTCCAACAACTTCCTGTGGGATAGCTTCTTCTTGACTCCCCTTACGAGGTGTACTTGTAGATGCGGTTCCTCCTCCTCGTTTTGAGCGTCCGCCACGTTGTTCGGTAGATGATAGATGTTCAACCAAGCCTGCGGGATTTCATAGAACCTGCTGGAGATGACGGGGTCTTCTTTGAGAACGTCACATATGATCCGTGGGAGCGAACCACCAGGGGATAGTATATTGCTTTTCTAGCTCGAGACTTTCTCTGTGAATTCCACTAGGAGACGTTCGACGTGGAAGAGCATTACGCCGGCGTTGAAACCGTTGTGGTCTTGGTTACCGAGGATGAGAGGTTTGGGAGTGAGGGACGAGGGAGGGAGGAGGTCTTGTATCGGTATTGCTGGATTCGTGATGAAGGTATCGACATCTGTAAGCCTAAAGACAACACAGGTGCTTTGTATCAGCGTCCCCAGCTTTTAGTTGCATTGGGCGGTGTACTTACCAGATCCATTCGGCACCTTGATCGCCTTTACTTATTTCCTCCAGAGCTGCTCTTTGTAAAGCATGTATCTTGTTCATGTACGCTTTGGTGTTCCATCTTCCTATCCTTTCGATGACATAGGGGACTTGATCTACTTTATGTGAATAACCCCATGCTCTTGCGTAGTCTTGATGGTTCTTGGCGGAAGCTTGAAGGAGGTGACCCCAACGATAGTCGACATGCTGGTATTGTAGAATAAGAACCCGAGGATTATGTTCTCTATTTGTGGCCGCTTCGACAGGGAAAGGAGTGTGGGTAGGATACCAGTTGACCGGGTGCGGAATTGTGCTTGCGAAAGTCTCTAGTATCAGGTCGAAGTAGAACACGAAGATCGTATAGACCAGGAGGCATAAGAGAAATTTGGCTAGCTTGATCAGTCGGTAAGGTCGTCCTATCCGAGCTCGATACAGCGTAGAACGAGGTCTATTCCGTAGATCAGCTTGCGTTTTAGGCAACAGGCTAGATCTAGTAAAGAGACTCATTTGATGAGCATGTGTTGAGGCGATGAGCAATGCGTTGAGTGCCGGAGGTAACTTACCAATCTTACATCGGATATCACCCATGTTCCTTCACATGTCGTCTCCCAAACCTTGTAGTACCCGCTGGAAGCGATGATCTCTGCCTTTCGAGCGGAGAAGAGATTGATCATTCATTGTCTGTCTCGCTTGGCGTTTTAGGCTTGTTCCTGTTGTTTATCCTCGCACATCACTAATCCGCTGTTGATTGCTACATATGCTTTCAGATGGGGACGGCCAGCATAACTAGCTCTTTCAAGTGGTGCTAGCATACTTGTCCGAAATCTGTATGCGTCTGGACCGACGGGATTATCATAGTCGGTGATCTTGGATAATAGGCAGGGTCAAGGCGAGCACGGCGGAAACCAGGACCACCGACCACCAGGCCCGTCCGCGAGAGAGCGCACCTCTGCGACCTGGCAACGTCTCTCTTTCGATCTGAAATAAACTACCTATCAACGCTGCCACATATTAGGCTCATTCAGATCATGCGGCCCTCGACAACGGCAAGATCGGTCCGGAGAATCTAATGCTCGCCGTTCGACTTGAACACGAACACAAGGCGTGCATCTTGAGAATCAAAAGCAATCCACTCTTAGCAATTCCAAATAGTCTGGATCTCAGGGAGATGGAATCTTGACAGCTGAACAGGCACGCCTCAATCCAAGAGGATAGCGGATCATCAATAAGTATCTGGATCCCAACTGTCGTGTCAACGCAGCGACGTATCCGACGTCGGAATTTACCTGTCTACATGTGCGATGGATTTGGACACATTCATGGGTATCCGACGCGATTTGGCGATGATTATTGAAGCGCACTTTGTGACCGTCGGGTTTCATTACAGTAGATGACAAGCTATACAAACAAGGCTTCTTCATGCTTTGAACCCTTCATCTGATCCGTCATTATCTCCTTCATCAATTCGTCATCATAATCGTCCAACCCCAAGTCGAAGTACCCTCTCGGTGCCCATCTACGAGCAGATAAGAATAGACTGTGACCGTTGATACTCCTATCGGAGAGAATCTTGAGGAGACAGTCACCCGCATCGGAGAGAGTAGCGAATTCGACACCCATGGATTTGATCTGTTCGCAGAAGGCTGGGTCGAGGATGTTGGTCTCGACGTACCTGCAATTGCAACGGGCATGATCAGTCTCACGTACGAACGTCAAGGATGGAACAGATCAATTACCAAGGGGCTATAATGTTGACACGACTGCCATAATGATGAGACGTCCTCCTCATCGATCGCATGATCCCCCTCATCGCATGCTTGGTCGACTGGTATTGCGGAGTTCGAGGACAGTCCAAATACCCAGCCCCGCTGCTGATCAATACAAGACAGGTATCCTCTTGCTCATCCGACTCCGTCTGTCCATTCTGGTCGATAAAGTAGTGAGTGGCCAGTTTAGTCGTGTAGAGCGTTCCGTGGAGATTGACATCGATCGTTTTCAAATCAGGCTGCTCAGGTCCAGAAGCGTTGTAAGCGAAGACGTCGTCTGGTCTGAAAACACCTGCGTTGGCGACGACGTAATGGATCCGACCGGTCGGGGAGAGTAATTTAGCAGCGGAGAAGAGATTGACTTGGTCTGACCAGGAAGTCGTGTCGCACTTAACGAATTTAGTCCTGTGATGATGATCAGCTGGCGTAGCAGTGTGCGCACTAGCATCTGGGCACATACCCCGTGAGTTCGGATTCTAGTTTCTCTCCCTTCTCTGAGTCTAGATCTCCGATCGCGACGTAAGCCCTGAGCAGTGCGACTGGTCAGGCTATCTGCTGTCGAGGAATCAGAGAAGTAAACTCACCCGGCCTTGACCAACGCTCGTACGTATGCCTCTCCAATCCCATTGGCTCCTACATTTCTGCGTTCAGTATGTGTGAGCTAGAATGCCAAGCCCGAGCAGACTTACCTCCGGTAACTATTGCGGTCTTGCCTTTCAATCCTGAGACATCGATGTCCACATCGCAGTTGATCGGTCCAGTGTACTTGTAAGCGGGCATGTTGTGAATATCTGATAAGATCCCACGAGATCAATCGAATGGTTTGATCGATTCCAAAGGACTCCCAGTTGGCAGCTTATATACCTATACGAGTACGAGCCATCTGAATAACCGGGCTCGGCGTTGAGATCTAAAAGTGGAGGGCGATGATGTCAAGAAGTGGAGGTTGTTGCGTCGGGGTTGCGGGCCGCAGGCTAAGGTCGTATTATCAGTCTCGACTGAGATGCGCAATGCCCTCCACACACAAGAATCGATTGTTGTCTAGGCGGCAGATAGGTTAGCTCCTGCCTACCCGTTTCAGGTCGGTCGAAACGTCATCGCAATCAGGTTCCGGGCGCGATGATCTTCTCGCATAAGTTCCGGTTCGCGCTTTGAAGCTGGTTATCGCTTGTTACGATTTGAATACGGACAACTAACTCTTCGTTGTACCGACCGAGTTCTAACGATTGCGATAGCAAACAGGAATTTGTGAGACATGCATAATCTTTTTGACCATTTAAACGAAGTTCTTCTCAGCGTGTCATCAGAAGATCAACCGAGCCCTAAGCCATTCCATCTGCAGTCTTTCCTTTGGAATATCCACTTGAGCAAGTCACTTGTAAGCCTGAGCATAGGCTTGGCTGACCTGCGCAGAGGTACCGTGTTTGTTCATATGATTTCAAATGAGTCGAAGATGAAGGTGAGAGAGATGTGATTGCCACAATCATAGCTGTAAGAGCTGATGATTTGACTAGATCGAGGTGTCAAGGAAGATCTCAATCAGTAGATGGAATGCTACAGGCGGTGGACCCAGTGCAAGAGGCTAGGTTAGATGAGAGCACAATGATCCCATTGCAGTGCTCCTGTGGATCTTAGATCTCTAGCTTAGAGCTCAAATCCAACTGATCGGGCTAACATGAGACTATGTCATGCAATTTGTAATTATCGTTACATGGAAAACATGATATCAGTTGAGGGTGGAACATAAAACAGCGCAAGATGCCAAAGAGTTCGAGCGGTGTAGCTTGACGTGTATCTTCCTCAGACCTAAGCCTGGCTTGAACGACTCCTTGGCCAATTACAAGGACGCCAGCCATAGTGAAGCGTACCATAATCAGATGTCGAATCCTAAGTCCAGATCAGATCATGGTCCGTAGATGATCATGATCGATGATCCACATGCCTGTGGCAACGGATGCTTCGCGAGGCAACTCGTCCGTCGCGCTTGCCAGAACCTTGAGAGGCGAGGTATTACATGTATCACCATACGAACAGCCGAACCTCGACCAATAAGCGGCGGCTCAGCCAATGGTATCCAATCGAGATTGAAAGTGTCATGCCAGTCGGTCCTGTGCGTGATATCATCTGACGTTCATACAATGGAAATCATGTGCACAGTCGACCAGCTCGATGAGACGCGATCTGACCATCTATCGAAGCACAAGGAGAAGGACCACAAGTAATAGGATCGATGGTCTCCATCACACAGACCAGCAGTACCGATAAGGATAGCGAGACAACGAGCGATTCAAGATACGTGCAGGTATTTACATCGAGGTCAGATCTCGGTCGGGTCGCGACATCACCCGATCTCGTTCTGTACAGCGAGTTGGCAGACTTGCGCTGCATGTTGACCACATCCTCACTCTTCCTTCCTAGACTGCGGGCATCAGGTGGCGATGAACGAGCTCAGCAAATAGGTGATCTTTGTAGAGCGATGTCGGTGACCTCGATTGGTGTCATTTCGTTCAGGGATTGCATGAACGCTTGAGCCCAGGTCAAACATCGTTGGTTTCGTACGAAAACATCGGAAAGATCTGTGTGCCACCGTGACTCGTTTTGGTTGACTTTGCCAAGCTGATGAAGGTAGGCGTAAGTCGTGATTCGAGTTGTCAAGCGCCTTTTCCACAGCGAGTCGCCTCAATCATGAGCATCGCGCTGTGATATCCAGAGTTTACAGTACTCAGAGTAGTGATACCTACCAGAGATCACTAAAATGGTACTGGGATGCTTGGGGTTTCAACTCGTGTATTAGCATATCATGAGTTACAACCCGCAACTGTAAGATATACAACCCATATCCATATCGATCCTCGAAGCGATCTTCCGAACGTATCTGCTATTTAGGAACCTGGCTCAACCCCCAACTCAACGCCTCATCCATCTTGGTCTTGAAGTCCACCATCAACGGCGTCCCCTTGAACAGAGGGATTCCTTCGAAAGCATGGAAACCTCCGGGAATTTCGTCTAGCTTGACCTCTACGCCGGCCTCTCGTAGACGTCGGACGTAATCAAGGTCTTCTGAGTGGAAGAGATCGATTGTCCCAACACCTATGTAAGTAGGAGGAAAGTTTTCGAAAGATTTCGTTCGGCGGCTAGGGACAGCGTATTCGGGAGGTGTTGACGTAGAAGAAGGCGGTTGGGCAAGGTAAGAAGTCCAGCCGAAGATGTTGTTATCGAAAGTCCAGAGGTAACGTAGAGTCTTTGGTTTGAGAGTGGTACGGTCGTCTAGCATTGGGTAGAGGAGGTATTGGAATAGAGGGGGGTGGGTTGGGTCGGTATCCATGATCTTTTGAACGACACTTGCCGCCATCCCGCCTCCCGCACTTGCTCCGCCGATTACGATCTTTTTAGGATCGATTCCTAGTTCTTTATGGTTCGCTAGGAGGTATAGCCAGGTAGCGTAGCAATCTTCAATTCCGGCAGGTGCCGGGTGGTCCGGTGCTAGACGATAATTGACCGAGACGACCTTGATTTTGTGCATCTGAACTCGTGCGATGTTTGCGCTCTCATTCATGACGTGATCGCCCAGAACGTAACCTCCTCCATGGATCCACAACAGACAAGGAAGAGGAGTATCGGAAGTTTTCTCGGAAGGAGCGTATGATCGAACTGGGATAGCGGGTTGTGACGGGGTAGATCCGGGAACATATAGGTCCTTGAGGGTGACATCGGAAGGGGGAGGAAAACTGACAACAGCTCGAGAAACCTTGATACCGTTCCGTATGAAGGGCAGGGTCCAGGAATTTACACGCAGTGCGGGCATGTATTTGATCGCCCAGAGAGATGGGTCGGACTCGAGATGATCGGGATTTGCATTGTCAGAAGCGTCCGTCATGGCAATTGCTTGGTTATGGAAGGCTGTCTCTAGGATCCCTAGACAATAGAACAGCTGTTGTGCTGCGATCTCTTTATACTGATCTAAACAGAGGTGAGGTTCTTGGTCAACGACGTAACCCCGGTAGTTGTGGGCTGCGGGTAGAAATACTAAACACTTCGGCCGCCGCTGACGATACAAATATATGGCGCGCCGTTTACACCACCCTCGAGATTGGCGTCACCTTGCTCTTGTAATAGCCGTCAGTGATCAAACTGATATCTGCCAGTAGTAAATTCAATAGAAACGCGTTTTTAACGCATATTATGCGTAATTTCCGAATGTTTAAGTATAATTCTGACAAACTGAACCAGATGTGAAACACATTTAGAACACACCTGAAACAGATTGAATATGCTCTGATGCTGTATATGACCCTTATGTAGTACTTTCAGCTATCTAAAAGAGGTTTGAAACAAGTCAAATGAAGTACGCTTTTTTTTTTGCCAATCTGGGATATTTTTCTTTGTTTAAATAACCACAAATGCAGATCTTACTACATTTCTGATCAATCTCATGCAATGTTCAGACATATATGCGTTAAAACGCGTTTTTCTATTGAATAAAACTACAGGCGGATCTTGCAGTCCTTGCTACTGGCGGGTGTTGAAATGACTAATGGCTCTTGGAGCGTCACTACAGACCTGGTGTTTTCGGCGCGCCAAACAAATAGGCCATGTCTACCACATACTACTAGTACAGTATATCGTATCATACCTGCTGAAACATTCATCGCTGGATGGCTCAACCAACGAGCAGAGGGATGTAGACCGATGCAAGATATCATACAGACTCACGCCCACCAAAGCCGGAACAAATCGAGCAGCACGTGCAGCTTGTCATCTCCAGAAGTACCCGTCGTTCCACCTTTCGTAAAACTCACACATGCACACAAATACACACATATGAAGACCACTCCACCGCAGACATGCAGATATCAGATTTCTCATATCAGATCGGCTATCATGTCGCTACCAAGAGTTGTGCGCTCTCTGTGACTACGCATCGCGGATCAAGATGTCCAGGTCACATACCATCGTATACAGTGAAGCAGAGATCGAAAAACTTATAGCGCTGAATGGACTCGTTGGCTTGTACCTCTGGGTAGGCTTGGCGAGTATCACTGCTCTAGTCACTATTGCGCATTGGATACGGTGCTTGGAGGTGAGTACCGTCCTTTGGGGAGACAGATAGAATACCGATGTGGGGATCTTTCAGGGCTATTATAGAAGACGAAATGCAGGATTCCGCCAAGCTTCGACCCGCAGATCGAGCCAGTATGCTTCGACATCGAATATAGACCAAAGAGATGTGCCGCAGTGGGGATACAGCCTATATTTCCTCGAAGCAGTATGGAGGAAATACAGCGTGAAGCAATTCAAGGCGAGTAGACTGTGGAGTTCGCTTTCGCGTGACAAAACTGATCGTTCCGATGTGGGTTATAGGTGGCTCGACACCTTTTCCTCGGATCTGTGGGACAGCTGTTGCTCATCGCGACCTACATCGGGCTGAATCTTGGACTCATGTTCGGCGGGACTCGGAGAGATCCTAATTGGATAGCCCATCACGTTGGTTTTTCCCGTCGATATGCTTGCTTTGCCAACATACTTAATGTCGATCCATTGCCCTTCCTCCGATCAGGCTGCTAAGCTTAGCTATGCCAATCTACCCCTCGTCATAGGTCTTGCGGGAAAGAACAACATCTTATCCCTATTGACTGGCTTTCCCTACGAATCCCTAAACGTCCTGCATCGATGGAGCGCACGCTTCCTCATTGCTACATCGGCTGTACACGTCGGAGGCAGGATCTGGGTTAATGAGCCTGCTACTCAAGTGGGACGAAGGGGATCGGGGTATATTGTTTGGGGATGGGTGGGGTTCACCCTGCTGACATAGTGAGTATTCGCACCTGTTTGTGAATGAGCTTGGATTGACAATAAGGTTTGCAGTATGGTTGTGGTCGCTTCGAGGACTGTTCGAAATCGAGCTTATCAGTTCTTTCTGGTTAGTATCGCTGACAGGAATGTTTCCCTTGGGACGAGGCTGATTACAAAAGAGATTCGCTCAGATTCAACATGTCCTACTCTGGTTCGCCATCGTGCCTTGTCTCATTATTCACCGGCCGCGATCTCAGGGCTGGGTCTGGGCTGGGTTCGGATTACAAATGCTGGATAGGATAGGTAGGACAGGAAGAATTCTATTCTATCATTTGGTATGGCCGGTGCACACGAAGGTCGAGGGGGGCGGCGAAGACCAGGACTTGGCTTGGGTCACCGTATTGTCCGAAGACACGATGCGAGTAACTGTCCGTACTAGACAGAGTAAGTTGAATATTTGCCGCCCTTTGACTGTCATTTTGTCTGAACTCGCCTTCTGTCAGATTGGATTGCTGGCCAGCACGTGTATCTGCACTGTTATTCGGAATCGCCTGGAGGTCACCCTTTCACAAGTAAATCGAAAGCCAGCGAAATGCCCACCCAAGTGAAGTCTTAAGCTGAATCGGCTTGTAATCAGTTTCAAATACCTCTCGTCCTTTATCGCAACGTGATATGGTTCGGCCTAAGGAAACGGAGCAAGATTTGCTCATACGAGTAAGGAGCGGGATGACAAGGCGGATATTCGATCTTGGATGTTCAACGCTCGAACAGGTTGACGTGGATCGAGCGCCGGTCGTCGATCTCTTTCCGAAAGCAAGAGTGGCAATCAGAGCCTGGACCGAGGGCCCATGTAAGCCCAATAAGACGGCGCTCGTTGTCACTCAACATCCAATATTGATTGATCGAGCCAGATGGTCAACAGAAGCATTTGGGCGAAGATTACAACACCTTGGTATTGATTGCCGGCGGATCAGGCGTGAGCTATACTTTGGCTATTGCTTTGGATTTAGTAAGACGGGCGCGAGCTATGGTTGAAGCGGGGAACCAGACGAAATCCGTGAATATCGCAACCAAACGTGTCAAGTTTGTCTGGGTGATCAAACGATCGGATCAGATAGCTTGGATTGATGATCGTCTGAACGAGATTTGTCACGTCGCACCACCTGACTTCTTGCATATTGCTATATATGTGACTTCATCCAGAAGTCCAGGCGAGTTACCATCTCCGGTAACGCACCACGAATCGTACCTGGCACCAACATCGACGTTATTTGCGGAACCCGTCGTTTTGGATCCAACGCCAATCGCACCTGTTCGCAGGGCAACATTGCATTCGAACATCCAGGTGATACCCGGTCGACCAAACTTTGGGCTCTTGATCGAGACCGAAATCGAACAGTCGCAGCGTGCCGAGTAAGTAAACAGGCTGACCAAGTCGTAATTCAGGATTCAGGCCTTTAATCTCATTGACTTTTCTCTTTGCAGCTGGGTTGGGGTGGGCGCATGCGGCCCAACACCTATGCTAAATTCGATAGCTAGCGCGGTCAGAGATGCCATTCAACCCGCCTCGGTCCTGCAAGGCAACCTTCGGCGAAACGTCTACTTCGCAGCAGAGTAAGCTGATAATAAAGATCAGATCCCGCGGTCGCTAACGCTTTGTGATATTCGGTTCGTCTGGTGCAGAGAATTCGGCTGGTGAATAGTAGCCTTCTAGTCAAGAGCAAGTCAGAATTGCATGGGCTATAGATGTCGGACCGATGTGGAGAGTACAATCGTTGTCTGACTGAGGATTGATTCCCTGGGTCGAGAGACCTCAATTAACGGTCTGGAGGATCTAAACCACTTTACTGTAGCGAGCATCGTGTAGCCATGGGGCAATCCTGAGCTTGTACTTGACTTCCGCTCAACATAGCAAAGTTTTCCGCAGGCGGTATCACATGCTATATTTGGACGGTCTGATGCGGTGCGATGTCCTCTGAGAGGTATCACTAGTGGATGAACTGAGTATAGACCTATGGGAGCGGACCAGAGGCTCTAGTAGCGAGTCTTGAGGCATAAAGAAATTCAGGTGTATCGAGTCACTATCAAGACAACCCCTACTCGAGCATCCAAGGGGGACTCGCCGTCAACCCTTGTTCCCTTGCAGTAACCCTTCGATCGCCCCTGCTATGGCCCTCATGCCTTCTTCATTCGGCATGAACGGCAGGATGCCCTGAGCGATATCAGATCTCGTTATCCATTCCTCTTGTGTTCCCAGTTCGTGCCCCTCTCCCAGTCTAGACGCTTGTATCAGATCAACCCCCGTTTCGCGTGCGGTGAGGTCGATACAATCGTTTAGCTGGAGTTGTAACTCTTGGAAGGCTCGAATGATAGGTTCCGCTAGGGAGAGGGAGTTTGAAGGGGTGGAAGCGAGGCCAAAGATGGGAAGATAATCTATCAAAACAATCCGAGCATGAGGAGCGGTTTCTCTTGCGGTGGAGATAATATGTTTCAGCCCCGAGTTGATGTTCGAGAGTTGAGCCGATCCGGGCAACGTGACGGTTTCTCCCATCTTCCACAGAATAGGCCGAGCGAATAGTCCTAGTTTCTGTGCGAGTTGGACAGCGGCATATGATCGCATCAAAGATTGACAGAGGCCGAGTTCCTGGCCGCCTAGGAAGGAATGTGAGTAGATCGAGAGCTCAGATCATGTCACAATCGTAGGGATATCGAACGACTTGCCTGCAGTGATGGTTATCAGATCTGTATCCTCAGTCACTCCAAGCAACTGAGGTGGCAGTGTCTCTCCATCGATCGGGTTGATAGAATTGGACGATTGCCAAGTGTGAATTACATCGTTCAAACTTGCTCCAGTCGCCGTGCGGTCCGTCAACTTTGCTCCCCACTTATCAGCAAGGAGAGAGGGGTAGTTACATCCCGAACGGAGTGCGGAATGGTTCAGTATAGGGGGTATAGAGGATCCGGCCGCGAACGTGCTTCCAAGTGAGACGATGTGTTTGATTCTCATTTGTGGTGATCTAATCATACGCGAGGATCCACAGAGATGATCTTCGCCTTAAGTAAGTTTACGGGGTCAAAGTCAAGATGCTGAGCAAGCGACAAATATGATCCAAGTTGTCTGTTGGTGGTCGCATGTACCATGTGAATCGATCAGAGGAGTTCGGTCGCGATCTCAGATACTGAACGGCTGAACCGGGCCTGTTACGGTAGGTTCTCGCTGTGACCGGTTTAGGGGTTATGCATCCTGGCTCTTCTGCTACTCTGCACCGCTTCGTGGTTTCCCATCCATAGGGCAATCATCAAGTCTGCAATTAATCGTATACCCAAAATGGCATGATACAACCGAGAGAGAAAAGAGGACGAGGGGATACAACGGGATTCGACCACAAACCAAAGAGAGCGGAAGGATCGAGCGAGACCAAAGAGAGCGGGAGGAGCGAGCGAGACGAAAGAGAGCCGGAGGAGCGAGCAAGATGGTCCGACTGAGAGAATTCGAGAACGAGAGATAGAGAGAACGAGAGAACAAGAAAATGAGAAAATAAGAGAACCAGAGAACAAGGTGACGGTTGAGAGAACGAGAGAATGAAATGTCCCAAAAGAAATGGTCCGGAACAGATGATCTGACCGTGAAAGCTGAGAGAGAGAGGAAGATGGAAACACAAGGTCTCTGTTGGATTAACTTTATAGTGCATCCCTTACACTGTGGGGTTATAGGGAGGTGCCGGCCGGGGGTTGAGACCAATTTCACGTAAACACAACTTATAGGGAGTTACGGGCCGGGGGTTGAGACCAATTTCACGCAAACCCAACTTGTCCTAGGGTTAGGGGTTAACAGTAAAGTTTTTGCTAAAACTATTCTGCCGGAAAACATTCTGCTCGCAAGGGTCAAATTGTTGACCGATCAGCGGGTCGACTGACCACCTCAAGCGAAATCTTGCGCGCTAAGCGAATTCCCTTATCGCGTCATCTTGGTATCGCCGCCGCGTCGACACTATGAATTCAACCAAGGGTTAGGGGTTTAGGGGTTAGGGGTAGAACATGGTGTAGTACAGTAGAGAGTGTCTAGTTACAAGGTGTATTCGATTCCTAGCCATTCAAACGAGTCGTGCACCTTGTACACCACTTCCTCCTGGGGTTTAGAACGTGGTGTAGTACAGTAGAGAGTGTCTAGTTACAAGGTGTATTCGATTCCTAGCCATTCAAACGAGTCGTGCACCTTGTACACCACTTCCTCCTGTTTCCTCACGCTTCAAAGTGCCTGAAACGAGCTCTAAGCAGTAGAAGTGAGAGTCTCTTGAGCAGGAACTCGTAAGATCCGACTGCCATCAGGCTGCGCCACTCCTCAAACACCTTCCTGCACTCTCCTTCCATC